>CAJNIZ010003640.1:0-20079 GCA_905231905.1 Symbiodinium pilosum | reverse complement strand
GATAAGGGTTTTGATCCCCGCTCTATTATATTCCTATTATACCACTATTACACGGTGGGGGTTCCTCCTAACGTATCGCTTGGGTCCTCTTTTTTAGGGCAAGCGCCCACATGGAGCCAGCAAAAGACGTTGCATGGCAGCTTCTGGGCAAGGCGCAAGGGTGGACGAAGGGAATTTTGAAAGTTTTTCACACCGTGAAGGCAGGAAAAACACTGGGTGCGTTGAACCTCAGCTGGCACTTTGCCAGAAATCTTGGTTCAATCCCCCACCCAGTATGTAATGGGTACCACAAAGGACTCTTGTAAGTATATTAGTGGCCTTATTGACTCAATATTTAGTGGCTATTTTATTGCTGTAGGGGGATTGACCTAACATATCCCTATATAGCCCCCCTAAACCGTAAACCCCAACCTGGGGGGGATTGACTTAACTGAAACCTTGCAAATTCCTAGTCTGACCATCAGGTCAGCACAGTCCCTATGTCCACTTTGCAGGAGCCGCAGGGTCCACCAGATGTCGAGGCGCTGGCTTCCAGCCCCTTTGGTTAAGTTTTTTCCGGAGCAGATCATGGAACTGCGCATTCCCCCCAAAAAAATTGACGTTCTGTTATCTACCCCAGAATACCCTCGTCGTTCTTTTTAGGACTGCCCACTGCGACCCCAGATTTCGCAAAGCTTGGTCATGGGAGCAATGAAGCACGTGGGCAGAAACTCAAATTCCGGTAGCTTCAGGGGTGAGGGGTGCAGATGGGTGATTGAGGTAACCAGCCTGTAGCGGAAGTGCGCCTGATTGCGTGAGCGCGGTCAGTGGTAATCGCCACAGTAATTGTGATTCAGTGATACCAGCAAAATCACTTGCCAGGAATCTTCGTAAAAGTCGTATGTCATGAGTGGCCAGGTTTCCCGCAGGCTCAGAGCACGGAGAAGAGGTGTGTAAACTCTACTTGGAGGCGGCCTCCTCTTCGACATTTTCCAACATTTTGCAGGTGCACACATCAAAGAATATGGTACTGAGAGGAACCCTTCTGCGGTTGAATTCTGCAGAGGTAGTGGGCACATCCATGCTGTCCACGAGTTTTAGGTCCAGCCAGGAGGGTTCAACGGTTCTCACATCTGCCTCACACGCCCACATATGGGTAGGATTTAATTTGGGGATACTATGGTACCCATTATAGAGTAAGATTATGTCCTCCTTTTGGGGTATACTATTTTATATGTCTTGTTTTGGGGGTAACCCAGACCAGCGATTAATGAACTCCTTCCCCTTAATCGGGATTATAACAGGGATCCTAATAGTATGGCCCTTAGAGGGGGTTTTATAATCACGGGTTTGCGTTATGTACAACACGAAACCCTGATTTCTACGAGACACCCATGGGCCATTTGCAGTTGCGCCTCTCCGATGGCGTTACGCGCTGGGTGCTGATGCGGCACGAGGCAAGCCGGGATAGTAGGTAATGTGGAATATACTATATAGGGATTATTTCCCCATTCCCTAGAATGAGTAAGAAAAGTAGTAGGGCCGGGATACTTCCTATCTATTCTCTTGCGGAGATTGTTATGGCCTCCAAACAATCTATGCAGGGTCATGTGCTCCCAGCCCCCCCTTGATCTAGCCTGGAATGAGGCACCCCTGTCATGTCCGGTGGCAGTAGCAGGGATGATTTTGAGGTCTTCAGATAGCTGACGGTTGGCGCTTTTAAGATCGCGAAGG
Source organism: Symbiodinium pilosum (assembly GCA_905231905.1). Lineage (NCBI taxonomy): Eukaryota > Dinophyceae > Suessiales > Symbiodiniaceae > Symbiodinium > Symbiodinium pilosum. The sequence goes on along the minus strand of CAJNIZ010003640.1, from coordinate 18,366 downwards.
CTTGAAACCGATGTTATTCATGGAGATTTCACGCTCACCGGGCTGGTCGCCTCCGTGGCCGCTCCCCTATTCCTAAGGACCATGCAACACGCCACATACCGGGGCAGGAGGCAGGACACCAGTACCAGAGGCCTGACCATAGATAGAGGCTGGGTTCCACGGTGTATAGCCTGTTGAGAATCCGTTGTTAGTCAGCAAGACAGATGAACTTGTGATGACAGGCAGAGCGTTACAACTGAATTCAAACCTACAGCATCGCGCCAGGGTGCAACCCTCGAGCTTATTTGCGAGAGTCGCAGTGGATCCACGTCGAAGGCATTGGGCTTCACAGCTGGCAGCTACAAGTAGATCTCAAGCTTGAGAGGATTACAAAAACGACTTGTTCAAAATGCCGGCTGTTTCCTCCTCTCTCGTGTGCAGCCAGCCGTTGTGTAGCTATTTTCTTTGTAAAGGGCCAGATGGGAAAGTGCAACACATGACTGGGCTGCTGTTAAGGAACTTAGTTTAAGTTAGTATATTGGGGAAGCCATATTAATTTGTACCCAGTATGGTAACCCTAAACCCCCAAACCCTATATACCCATTCTGGTAAGTTAGATTACGTTCCTTAACAGCAACCCACACGACCAGTTGCCGGGTAACCTGAGAGTTTCCTCGAAATCGGCAACACCCTCTATATCCTGCCCCGTTGAAAGAAGGATCCCCGAAAAGGGTTTAGGGTTTAGGGTTTGGGGTTTAGGGCTTAGGATCCACCCAAAAAAGCCCATTTTTGAACACACAAATTAGGTAGTTTCTCAAAATAGAGGGACCCCAATATGGATCCTGATATGCTGTAACCCTATTATGGGTACCCCCAAAAAGCTACTTCTAATTTTGGGAAAACCCCACATATTAGGTAGAGCTTGTACTCACCTGAGTTATGCACAGATTTTCAGAAGACGTGAATGCCAGTTTCACAGAGTACTGGCATGGACCATTTCAATGGCTCGTTACAGCGCATGGAGCGTGCTCATTGTTTGGGGGAGGAGGTCACATAGGTACCCCAGTAGTACACTTTTTCCCTTTTAGTTTGGCGCCTCCTTACTAAGGCTGAACATCAAGGAAAAGGGCACCCTCATTATTGAAGGGGTTGCTGGGGAACCTGGTCACTCAGACAAATTCGAATCATTCAGATAGCAAACAATTCAGTAAATCGGCTACAGGGAGATCTAAAGATGGGATACTTGAAGCTCCGGATACATAGTATGATATTGGGGCGTAGTATCCACATCACAGCCAAATGCAGAAGCCTGAATAATTACCAACAGTATTCCCCGACAATCCGACTAATAGTTCCAGTGTACCCCGAAGCAATATTGTACTTATTATGGCACCGCTCAAGCCTAAACTAAACCCCAAGCCCTAAACCCTGAAACCCTAAACCCCTACACCCCTAAACCCTAAAAGCTTAAGCCTTAAGCCAACTTGCTGAGTTTCCTGTACCTAACAATCATATACTTACCCAAAACCTGTACCTATAATTACTATTACCCAAAACCCAAGTACCTAATTATTGGGTACTTGGACCCTAAATCCTAAACCCTATACTCCCCTATATATGCCTATACATCCCCCTTTGAAGGGACCTAAACCCTAAATATCCTAACCCTAAACCCTACACCCTAAATATCCCTATATACCCCTATATATCCCTATATAACCCCATATATCCCTATATAAACTCTAAATATCCCGTATATACCTGAGCGGTTATGCCGCAGGCCATGGGGGAGCGAGTGCTTCTTCGGGCAGAAAGCCAGGACTGGAAGTGATTAGGGGTTTTTGGGTTTGGGGGTTATATAGGGATATATAGGGTTGTATAGGGGTATATAGGGATATATAGGGGTATATAGGCGTATATAGGATTTAAGGTTTAGGGTGTAGGGTTGGGGTTATATTGGGGTAATATTCGGGTTAGATTGGGGTAATATTGGGATAATGGAAAAGAAAATGGAAGCTACTATTTAGGGTTATAGGGGTTTGGGGGTTTAGGGGTTTGGGGGTTTAAGGGTTTAAGGGTTTAGGGGTTTAGGGTTTAGGGTAGGGTTTAGGGGTTGAGGGTGTAGGGGTCTAGGGGTTTAGGGTTTAGAATTTGAGGGTCTAGGGTTCAGGGTTTGGGGTTTCTTCAGGTATAGCAGATTCGGCCTCTTCAGGCTTGGGTTTAAGATTTAATTCAGGGACTGCCCCCCCTCAGTAACAGTTGGATAAAACTTCTAATATGGTCATATACAGCCCTGGCAGCACCCAAGATTTAATCTCTGTAGGATCTCGTCCGACACGAAGATGCAAGCTTCCCTGATACGGATTTTTGGGAGGTTGCATGTAGCGATTATCTTGGGACGGCACGGTCCTGAATTTGCACAGCTTAGGGTTTAGGGTTGAGGGTGTAGGGGTCTTGTTAATTGGAAAAAATGAAAAATTCAGGCTGAAAGTTGAATGGAAACTGGGGGAGTGTTTATATTGGGATAGACAGGATTTAGACCTCACCTACAATCCTCAAGCTGCAAAATCATTGGATGGACACGGTTGGGGGTTTAGGGCCTAGTAACTTAGGGCTTAGGGAGCCAGACCTCTGTCATTCAGCTAAGGTTGCTTGAGGAACTTGAGCTTGCTGTTTGAGCAAGCTGCTTGCCTTTTGCCAGCTCTCCCAATCTCAAAGGGCTGTGCATTTTTTTTGCAGTCAAGCTACATGAGGGTTAGGTATAGAAGGCAAAACAAGGCAATGCTTTGTAAGGATTGATCCTTATACCTCTGCAAACCCTGCTTTGAAATTCGCAGAGGGATGCTTCCCGTACCGCATTTGGGAAACCATGTTGGCCTCAGCTGAGCAAGGGCGTTTACTGTTTTATTGCGTTTGCGTTCGGAATAGTGGTGAGTGTATATATATTGCGCGTCCAATGGGAGAGACTACGAAATAAGGTCTTGGGTTATATGGCCCACCGGTCTCTAGGAGATGACGCCATGCGAAATTATGTGCCTGAGCTGCTCCCTACCATCAGCTAAAGCTCCCTAAACCCTAAACCCCTAAACCCTAAACCCCTAAACCCTAAACCCCTAAACCCTAAGTGCTCGCATCCTTGTGCACACCCTGGGCTTTTCCCCCAGAGCCTTAAAGCCCGAAGCTCTGGACCCCACGCGCCCTTGTGCATTCTCATATCTTCCCATATGTCTGTACATAAGGGTCTCCCCAAGTTAGGGTACCACTTTGGGGTTCATAATAACAAGGCTTATTGAATTTTGGGGTCTATATTGGGGCCCACCTTCTTGTGGGAAACTACCACGTATCCCTGTATTTACAGCCTAAACCCAAAGCCCTGAGCCTCTAAACCCTAAACTTCTACACCCCTAACCCCTAAACCTCCACCCAGTAATAGTGACTGTAGGGGATAATAGGGGTGCGGGGTCCTCCTAACCTAAACCCATAAGATCAAGGCAGAGGCACTGGAGTGGGTGACGGCTCTCAGAGAGCAGATGGAGCGCCCTCCCTGCAAAGAAGTTTCAGGGTTAAGGGTTTAGGGTTAAGGCTAGGGTTTAAGGGCTTAGGGTTTAGGGTTTAGGGGTGAGATTCTTGAGATTGATTTCTTAAGATTTCGAAGGAAATTGTGGACGCTTAAGCAATTGTCAGCTCACGTGGTCCTGAGGGTTTAGCATGCTAGGACATTTTTTTTTCGGCTTGAAGGTTGAAAGATCCCTAGATCCCCTAATCAAGAAGAAGATTCGAAAGAGACTATGTGAATTCATAGCACTTTGAGTTTACCAACGGCTCCCGAACCACACATCCCGCTACCCCTGCGCTCAAGCAAGGTCCACCTAAGATCTACAAGACAGATTTAGAGCTCCAGGCCTCATGGGGCTGTGAGAGGTGTTTGGATGGGGTTGTATTAATAGACCCTACCAGTTGAGGATTTGGCTCCGGCTAGCTGTTGAAGAGTTGGGCCGTGAGACATCAGACTTAGGGGCTTCACAGCCTGAAGAGTTTGCAGTTTTTGGTGTGTATCCCCCCTCTTTTTTAGAGCAGCCCCCTTGGTAAAAAAGATCCACGAAAGTCTGAGGAAATCTCAGGCGAAGGTTATTAGGAGGAGCAGGAGATATATGTGAAAGTGAATGAGGGCATGGATACCTAGAAATAGTTGTACTTTCTGAAAATAGGGGAGCCCTAGTATAAACGCCCCAAATATCATAGCCCTCATTGTAGCAACCCCCAAGGGGTATCCCCCCCAGTCTTGGGAAGCCTCCCAGTCTCTCCAAAGTCTTCAATTCAACAAGTTGCCAACAACTCTCAGTGCAATCCATTCCCCCTTCTCCTTGCCAGCCACAGGACTCTAAACCCTAAACCCTAAACCCTATGTTCAAGACTTCAGGTGTCCAGTCTAAGTCTTAAGTCCGAAGCCGCCACAGGAGGGCAGCTTCCATGCAGGGAGTTGGCATACCTAGAACCCTCCAATGTAGTACCTTTTTGGTAGGCCTAATAAGAGTCCTAACCAAAAAACCATACCAAACCCAAAAAGGAACTACATTGGAGGGTCCAGGTAAGCCCCATATGCCACGTGTAGCCCCCCTAGCCCTACGAACATCAGAAAGCCTCCATATGCTAGTTTCCCTACATAAGCGACCACAATATAGACCCCAATATACTATGATCCTTATTATAGGAACCACCAAAAAGGTATCCCTAATTTTGGGAAACTCCTATATAAATCCTAATTCCGGAGCCCAGGGGTGACTCCCCATGCGAAGCATGGCAAACGTGGCAAACGTCCTGAACCTCAATCTTGAACTAAACCCTCCAAAGATTCCTGGCTAAGGGCTATGTAGGAGCCTGTCTTGAGAAACATTCAAAAAGCTTCCTATTCACAAATGAACCCCTTTTATCCCCAAGTACTAAAATCCGTGGAGAGCCCCCGAATACTTAAGAGACACCTACTCTTCAACAAAGCGGTCATCAGATAGATCAGTTTCAGGACTGGGAAGCCTACCCTTCCTTCCCCTGAATACATATTGCTCGCTAACGCACCTCCATGCCTTGTACCCTCGACCCTAAACTCTAAACCCTAAACCCTACCAAGCCAATCAACTCTTCCAGAGTTGTCTTCCCATGTGATTCGGAGTCCGTCAGGTACGTTGAAACTCTGCTCGCCTGGCCGATGCCGCTCGAAGGACGTCAGGGCGACGTGAGGCTGGGTCTTACGAGCCATAGTCTAAACTCCGTAAAAAAGGGGGGTGTTAAAGGCAATTATATAGAGTTTAGGGCTGAGGGTTTAGGGTTCGAACTCCTTTAACGGGGGTTATATAGGGGATTACATAGGGGACTTCCATAGTGGTTCTTGTGGTTATCAAGGGGGATACTCGGAGTTTAGACTACGGGTCTTATGGGTGAGATGTAGTTGTGCGGGCCTCATTCATTAGAGTTAGTTTTGGGTGTGTATTCCTCCATGACCATAAGACGAGTTTATGTGTTCAGCGCAAGGGGGTGTTTTTGGTCATTCTGAACGGTCCCATAGGGAATCCTGGGATATGAAGGGGCTACAAAGGATTGTAGCCGTTCCTGTCGAGGCGCTAGCGTAGTTGAACTTTTGAGGAACACCCTGGTCAGTGTCACTGCAGTCTTTGTCTGCTACCTCTGTTGGGTCATAAAAGCCATAGTCTAAACTCCTAGTATCCCCCTGCATATCCAGTAAAGTAGTCCCCTATCAAATTCCCTATATAACCCCCTTTAGTCAGTTTAGACTATAGCTCGTATGTATTCTTGTTGCCGGCTGGTAGTTTCCATATCTCATTCAGTTCTGGGAGGACAGAAGTGCGATTTTCGGGAGTATTCGACTTCAGATCCTGCCCCCTTGAGCTAGTATGTCCACTGGGGTTAGCTCCAAAATGTCCAAGTACATGTGGGTCGTTCACAAAATTCAATGCCCCTTTTGCCTGTAGATTGTAGTACGGCACCCAATATATAGTGGTACCGCACTAGGACCTACTTTTGGGAACTGACCATATGCTTGAGGTACTGTTTGCATGACCTGGGAGGCGATGGACACTACAAAGGACAAGTCTCAGATAATTCCATGGTATGGTATATGCGGGTTGTTCTACAGGTCTTTGTAAAAGAGGGACCATTGGGAATACACTTCCTTAAAAGAGGATCCTAACCAAACAGGGAACCTACATTATGGCCATTTTGGGGACTGGTATTTTGAACAACCACCATATACTCAAGGCTAGGGGCCAGCAAGCAGCATCTGATTTCATGGTTCCCGGGGGAGGGTTTAGACCCATGCTATCCCCCTAAACCCTAAACCCTAAACCCTAACCACATGATGCCTACTATCACCCCCCCGCTCTCCCCTTCCAACAGCGTAAGCAGTTTACGGGGCGGGGCATGACGTAGGGTTTAGGGTTTCGGGGTCCCAAGGGGCAGGACTTGGGGCTAGGATTGGCCACCATACACTGACCAACAGGGTTTAGGGTTTAGGGTTCCCAAAAGATTGCCTGTGGACATGTTTAGGCTCACTGTTAAAAGCGTTTCGAGCCTGAAAATATTTTCAAGTTATGTGCTTTAATAGTATATAGAATCAGACTACAAGCTACAGGGCTTGTTACGCGCTGTTGGTGTGTGGGCGCCCTGCTGCAGGTACTATGGCATCGAATATCCTACCTGATGCGTCGGCGAGATGCAGCCTTGTGCCAGTCTCCGAAGAGTTCTCGCTTTCAAAATTATGTCGAGACATGGGTGGCCAGATGATTTTCACCTCACCCGACCTCACACCAAATGGTAGTTTATATGAAGGTTTGTCCCAAATGGGCTTAGTTTGAAATGCGGAGATTAGTACCCTAAACATCCCTAAACCCTAAACCGTCAAACTGGCCCCTGGTCCTGGTAGCATCTGGAAACCTAAAACCGTCAGAAGGATGGCTCTGAGAAGCCTCGCGATTCTGGCAGAGAATTCTTCGGGAGTTGTACTAAAATCTCATTTGAGCTGTAGTCTAAACTGGGGATTGTATAGGGGATTACTATAGGGGATATTAAGGGGGATACTAGGAGTTTAGACTATAGCTCGTTTGGTCCCATGAATGGGTCCAGCCGTTGTTTCGGAAGCTTCCAAAAAGTTTGATGTGCTCTTAGAGACCCTACATGATTTAACAAAAAAACGACCGCCATATTTCAAGGTTGCGGTGTGAGCGCACCTACTATTAGGGACCATATATCCCCAATTAAGGGTACAAGGAGGGTCCTGGTTTAGAGCTTCCTCATCTCAAAGCAGAGAGGCTTTGTGGAGCAGGGCCTCGCAAGGGGTTTGGGGCAGCAATTTTTGGAGTTGATGGGTCCCGGAAGGGGACCACTACCTTACAAAAGAACCATCCATTGTCTCCCAGCGAAGAAATCTAATAAATTTGATAAACTGTTCGAACATCTTAGGCACAGCATTTCTGAAACCCTGAGCCCTCACATGGGGTATTGGAGTTGGGCTTCAAGTGCGGGTCCTGCTCCCCGAAGAAGACTACCCACCTGGATCGAGCTGGGCCGCTGTTACTCCGAAGTTCTGATGCTATTCTACTTACGGGGGGGTTAGAGGGTCTATGCAGGAATTATATTTCCTTTGATCGAAATTCTACTTGTACTATGCATAGTAGTGATAGTTGTAATATTGGCAACCATAGGTGGAAAATGATGGGCATCGTTGTCTTCCATCTGGATTCAGATGCATACGTGCTTCGTAGTATGTATGCATGTAGAAAGCTCCATGTGCTTTGCTGCGGAAGTCATTCATCACTGCGTAGAGACCCCATATATAGCATTCTGTTCAGTGTCTGGAAGTGAGCAACATGTTTGCTATCACGTCTTGCAGGTGTAGCTACAATGTTCGGGGGGGAGCAGCCCAGCCCTTCTTTGGAGGTACGGTGAATATTAAAAATCCTGCATGACCTTAAGTACCTTATACTTTTGGAAATACAATAGAACAGTATAGTAAGGTCATGCCTGATTTTTAGCATCGGCAGTATGGATTGCAGTAGGTTGGTGTTTAGATATGGTGCCATAGAGAAAAACCAGGGCAGGCCTGCTAGCCAAACGGCTCCGGTGTTGGGTTGAGGGTTTGGGGGTTTCACAGGAAAATCAAATCTGAAGACTTCAAAGAATAATTGTTGACATTAAGTGCTCTGGGGCCTTGTTGGCAGCTAGAACAGCTTTGCCTCGCAAGAGCGACTTGGCGCGCAGCAATCGGTACGAATCCGTACGCGCATTGAGGACACACCTAGGTAGGCAGGAATCAGCGAGCAGCGGGTGCAAGACCTGAAAAGAAAGTTACTCACGGTCAAACTTACTAAGATTTAGTATAGAATAAGAAAGTACAGTACGTAGGGATCATGTAGAGATTATGTTCCCATACTCCGGGCCAACCACGAGTACGTAAATTTAGCTTTGGGCTTTGATCATCCTTGACGGGCGAGTGACACGGCAACAGCCACCCGGCTTCTCTGGGACGCTAATGACGCAGTCTGGTACAGGGGCTGCGGCAAAAGAGACTTTAGACTGCGTGTTTGGAGACGTTCCCGAGCTTCATGAAGAAGCTTGAACAAGTGGTAATCAAGTGTTTTGAACTCCAAAAGGGCTCCACCCACATATTATTGACATGATCTTAACTAAACCGTATCCCTGATTCCTCCTTTTCTTCTGTGCTTACTGATGACAACGCAATGGGCACCTTTCGTTGTCGTAAAAGCTATAGTCTAAACTCCAAGTAACCCCCTTCATAACCCCTATAGTAGTCCCCTATATAACCCCCTGTACAAACCGTTTATGGCGTTTAGGTTAGTACACTAAAGTGAGGCATGTTGCATGGAGTGCTCATTTCGAAGATCATTCTGGCGAAGTTCCGAATCCTTGCTGTCTCTTTATTTGGAGACATAGGCAGCCCCACCAATTTCGAGCTTGTCTGGGGTGCGTGGGGTAGTTTCAAGACTCGTTCTCGAACAGCCTATTTGTACAAGTGCTTGTGCAAGAACAAGCTCACAAAAACGCTGAGGTCTCGATTTGGCAGTTGACTTTTGATGCAGCTTCATGAGTAGTTGTACACGCCTAGTGTGCATACCTCGTGCAGGCACATCACTTGCAGTTATGTTCCTGGATATGGCCTCACGCATGGGACATTCTGACAAGCCAGCATGGTGCTATCATATATCACGCAGATATCTAGATCAGTTTTCTGAGCCGCGACAGCATGATGCATGGAATTCGCTGCAAATTCTCAATGTTTGCTCAAGCAGAAAACTGAACATGGACAAGCGCAAGCAACAAACGTAAAACAGATGGCTATCATATATCAGCTTCCTTCCAAGACCGTGATAAACTCAAAAGTTTGATGCCCGGATCCACATCAGCTTCCTGGTTGCTGCCGTTGTCTCCAACACTGCGCAACAGCCATGATCTCGCCTGAGATCATCACATCTTCAGCAGCTACCATGCTTCACCCTAAACCTGAACACCCCCCCCAACCCTAAGCGTCCAAAATCCCAAAACTATTGGAGTCCCGCATCTCAGCCCTTTACCCTTCACCTGCAAAACGCTTCTTAAAAAACACCGGACGCTGGGCGCCTCCATAGTGGCGCATCAGTCTTGGGCAACTTCATGGGAGCCCGATTCCCAGCTTGTGGACCAGAAGATTATGTAGGCTGTGGTCGAGGAGGGGGCTGTATAGGGGATTATTCCGGGGAGGCAAGCTTGTTTGTAGACAAAGTAACTGCTCTCGTGAGCCGTTGATTAGACGGGCTTCCCTTTTGACCTTTATGAACTACATAGTTGCAGTACACCTTCGTCTGCTCATGTGGCGGCGCCGTCAAATCGCAGTCCCTTTTCCAAGGGGCAGCTTGCCCCGCATATCAGGTCCGCCCCAACTAATAGGGAACACCCCACACCTTCTCATGTTACATGTTGGGACCAGATTCAGTCTCAGGGGGTGCCGGCTGCTTAAAATTAGTTAGGGAGAGGCGATGTTCAGGGCTTCCTCGGAGGAACACGTGGCTGCCCCTGCACAGATCCCTGAAATCCTGCCTATAACTTCATAGCTTCAATCTCACCGTGCTCTCCATGGGTCTTTTGCAATCAACTATTGGCGGCAGATACATGATACATCTCCCAAACTCTGAGACCAGAGACCAGTATCCTGGCTCAAACGCCCAGCAACAAGCCTGCTACCTATGAGTGGTAATACGATGAAGGCACTGCCCGCGATCGCGCACCAAAATCCTAAGCCATGAATCCCCACTAATGCTAATGTAGACCCCTAATTGATAACCCCTCCCCCTTAATGGGCATTATAAAAGGGATCCTAGTGTTAAGGCCCTTAAAAGGAAGGGGGTTCTTAATCACAGGTCTACATTAATGCTGGGAGATATGCCCTCTGAACTCTTAGCCTAACATCTGTACTCAGGAGGTAAACCAGTGCTTCAAGTTTCTGTTCCTGCTCCTGGGCTTTGCGGCTTTCGGGCTCCTCGGTTGCAGCTTACACTGGAGGCTTCAATGGTTTTCAGGTGCGATTAAATGTTCATGGGTAAGCAAAAAGGTGAGATTCTGTATCCATGTTCTAATCCTGCCTTTGGCCAGCAATGAATGAGCCTCCAAGTAGAGATTGAGATCCACGTCCAAGGGGATACAAGTGCTGACAGCGAGCCCCGCAAGAGGACCTGGAAATTTCATTCGTACAGGAGCGTCTCAAAACCTTGTCCACTTGGGGGATATGGAGGATGCTTCTGAGAAGGATCGTAACTCACTTCGGGGGGTACAAAAAGGGCCATCCTTACTTTGAAAGCAGCCATACTTGCTGGAACCTTGCAGATACTTTTAATACCAGCAGATTGCTGAGGTGTTTCCCCACTTTCATGTGGGGCTGTTCGATTTACAGATGTCTACGCTCTTCTCACCCAACCTAAACCCTGAAGCTTGAACCCTCAACCCTAAACCCGAACCGAGTGTCCCCTGCAGTGCCCAAGCCCCGAGCGTTCACGTGGAAAGTCCATAGGGAGGCATGTAGGATTATGTGAGCTATAGTCTGAACTCCTCAAGGGGGCAGGGGGATACTAGGATTTTAGACTATAGCTCAAATAGAGATACACGGGGATATAATGGAGAAAAAATGAAATGGAAGCTGAGATAAACCAGGGGTAGCTTTTTGGGGGTCCCCAGAAGGAAGAGGTGGTCGAGATCGGGGTCCTTTTATTTGGAAACTACCATGTAGTTGCAGGTTCCAGGAGCTGGTAAAGTTCTGCTGTGTGGGATCTCGCTTCATATTTGGTATTCCTCACACGTATGAGGACGCTTTCCATAGAGAGAGGGCTTCAACAAACGCAAGCAGAAAGCAACATATCATGCCAAGCTGAAGATTCGTGCGGAAAATGTTGGCGCCTCATTTCGATAGGGAGAGGGTATCCAAAGCCTAATCTTGACGGACCCACATGCTTCACAAGGACTGAAAGACACATGCTGAACATGTGCGCGCATAGACTCCGGGTCTTCAAATGCTGGGCTTAACGAACAACTACTGGAAATATCTTCATGCTTCGTGAGGGGGGCGGGGCGGCCACAAAATGTGTTTTGGCTGCTTCGCACGCACCATGCCTACGCAGCACTTTCCATGGCGAGACCGCGTCAAAATCCTAACGTTGGAGTAACAGTAATAGTTGTTAGTTTGGGTACTGCCCCCCCTTAGTAACAATTGGATTTATTATAATTATGGTTATATATAGCCCTTAATAGGACCCCTAATATACACTGTTACTGGGTGGGGGCAGTACCCGAGTAATAGTACTCGTAATAGTAATATCCAAGGCAATTTGGCCATGGGCTCGGAAATCTTCTGGAGCTGCAAGCGACACAAGAGATCTCTTATCACAACGTCAAGAAAAGTTCGCGAAGTCACATAATCCTAAACCCTAAGCCCTATACCTTAGGAGGATCCCCCACCCTGTAATAGTAGTATAACAAGAATATAAGAGGACCCTAACATAATCCCTATTATCCCTTATAGTCACTATTACTGGCTGGGGTTCCACCTAACCTATACCCTAAACCCTGAACCCTAACCCCTAAACAGTCACATAACTCCTCCGCCTCTGAGCCCAAGGGCCGCGCAACCTTAGGAGGGGGATGCTACAAATAAGTTGAGGGTTTAGGCTTAGGGTTTAGGGTAGTTTTATTGCATCCCTCCACTTTTTGGAAGCCGGTTTGAAGTTTGGGAGAGGTTTACATTGAAGAGTGGCGGAGGCCTTGAGCTTTGTGGGCAAGAGGGGTCCGGATTGGAGGGGTATATAGGGTTTTGCGAGATTACCCCCCCAATAGTGGAGAATCACATGAAAACGGAATTCGGAACATCACATGGCAAGCTAGTTTTCGACTTGCTTGCTTGTTTGCTTGCTTGATGACTTGACGGATGGTTTGCAGCGCGTAGCAATTCTTCAGAAGACCCATACTGGCGCAGCGGTTTTTCTCCTGTAGTCGGCGTACTTTCTGGGACCCACATTCAAAAACCGCGAAATCCCTAAACCCCGGAACCCTTACACTCAGGGTTTCGAGTTTAGAGTTTAGGATTTGGAGTTTTAGATTTTAGGGCTTAGGATTCAGGGTCTAGGGTTTTGGGTTTAGGGTTCTGGGTTTAGGGGTTTAGGGTAACCTCTGCCCGCCTCACTGAAACATCTCAGGCTTATGGTGTGGCAGGCGGGATGCTTTTGCCTGGGGATGTGTGCTATATGAGCCTGGATCTAAACTCCTTCAAGGGTGTTATATAGGGGTTTCTATAGGGGAGTATTATGGGGGCTACTATATCTAATATGGTGTTGACTTGTTGATTGCTGGTTGCATTACCCTGTCTCATTCTCGGTGCAGTGCAAGCGAAACAAAAGCAGTTAGAAGTCAGTTTCAAATGTTTGCTGTCAGTGCAGAATGGCCACAAAAACGAGAGCCCGGATAGCAGCAGAACACTGTTGGTCTTACCCCCACTCTTCCCCCCTAACCCCAATTTCCCCCCTGTCTCACCCCAATTTTATCCCTACGCAATATTTGGATTGAGGCCCTTGGGTCGCAAACGGGGCTTTTGACTTGAGGGCATGCTAGCTTCTGCTTGCGTAGGCACTGCAAGGGGTTTAGGGTTTAGTCGCATGAACGGTGGTCATGTAGAATATAGGGATAATGGAAACAAACATGGAAACTACAGGGATTATTGAGGGTTTAGGGTTTAGGATTATATAGGGATACTGCGAAAGAAATGGAAAGTACTATAGTGTTATAGGGTATGTATTTGGGCTATATAGGGGTATGGTATGCTGATTTAATGGGATTCTTTCTTACTTCCTTCTCATGAGACACGCATAGTTGGGGATAGAGGTGGCTTCCTGCGCCAGGCAACCGAACACAAGGCCTGGTCTTTGCATCTGGGGCTTGTGCGGACGGAGCTTGCGTTGCAGGGTTTGTAGTTGCAGAATATGACATGGCGAGCCTGACTTGTGCCCTGTTCCCCTGAGCGTTTTAAAATGTATTGTATATACAGGGAGGGTATGGCCTTCAAAACGACTGGTTGCATTCCCTCTCTGCCCTTCCCGCTGCAAATCAGCCATGATGGGGTATTCATTGCTTTCCGGGGACATTGTTTGTGGGCAACGGTGCTTTGATAACTGTTTGCTGTGAGCTTCATTCCTTCCTGCGCACGTGCGCTGACATGGTGGCTAACCTGATTTGACATGAATGTGTGCCGCCCCACCTCAGGTACAAAAGAAGAAGGATACCTTAACAATGATAGTAATAGTAATGACAGAAATGGTAATGATAATAGCAATCACCACCGTAATAATCGTACTGAAAATAGTAGTAAGAGTACTGAGAGTAATAATCGTAATAGTACTGATAATAGCAATAATATTCGAAGAAAAATAGAAATAATAGTAGTGGTAAGAACATTATTAATAGTATTAGTCATAATAATAGTAATACTGAGGGTAGAGGTCGCTCGGGGTAGAGGAGGCTGGCTCCACTACGCATTTGAGTTTTGCTGTTGAACCCCCTTGTGGGCGGTACGTAGCCAACTTTTGGATCCATTGATTACCTGGCCAAGCCGAGTAGTGAGTTTAGGGCTTAGGGTTTAGGGGCACTGCCTACTGCAGAGACGAAATCAGGCATGAGCTGTAGCTCCTGGAGCTTTCAAGTCTTAAAATGCTGCCTTTTGGCATGTGTACTTCCCAAGATTATTCCGTTCTTTTCCTTGTAGAAGTCGAGTCGAGTATGCGACCCACTCCTATTCCAGTTAGTTAGGCCGCTGCTCCCACTTGCTCAAAATCCACCCTAAACACTAAACCCTAAACCGCCCATGTTCGGTATCCAGCGCAGTGCAAGGTTTCCTCTAGATGGTCTTTTGGTTGACATGCATCATTACGGAGCCCAAGTCATAACCAATACTGCGGTGCCAGATTCCTTCTACAGTTCTAGTATAGGACGCCTCAAAGAGACCTCAAAGTGTTCTTGGCTGTAATTCAGCCCCCGAACTTACAAAAAACAAGTCTACAAGTTGTAATTTTCAAGTTCTTCAGGTCCAAATCTCTTCGTAGCCCACAGCACGAATCCCCCAAGCCTTGAAACATCGGACTCCATCCTGCCGCTCCCCCCGACGCAGCTGCAAACCGCTGGCATCTTAGCCATTGTCGCGGCGGTGTCGTCTTGCGAGCCGACTTGAACTCTGGAGTCGGGTGGGGGATCTTTTACCCATTGGGGCCTCCAATTTTTTTGGTTACCATAATCCCAGTAACAACCAAAAATATATTTTCACGTGTGGTTCTGAGGCCAGTGTAGGGATCTTTAAGCTTCGCCGAGCATGACACTACCTCAGATTCGCATCAGCTACTACAGAAGCGTGATGAATTCCAGGTTTATCTTCATCATGGTAGGGGCTACGTAGAAGCCCGTTTTAGATGTTTCCACTCTTACATTACTATGCAAAGCTATGCATCCTAAAACAGGGGATCTTCAAGAGTCCCTCTTTCTCCCTCTTTGGAGTCTTCGGGTGACAATGCAGGTACAGCTGGGTGGGTCCTTAGTTTGTTGTACACTTGGTATAAGGCACGAGAGAGGCATGCCCAAACAATCCGCCCCATGCGCAGCGCTCAAAATCTGAGACTTGAAGAAGCAGAGTGGTTCCCAATATGCAGATATACATGGGATGCTCGTCTTTTTATACGCAATAGGAGGTATGAACAGCACTGACATTGGACTCTAGGTAGAGTGGAAAGCCAGAACACGCTCACCAAAACAGACATCATCAACACCAACCTCAAAACTTGGAAATTCAGAACGCATTTGCTCATGCATCCACCAATTTTGCAATGACCGTAAGCCTCGACAACAAATTAAACTCCTGCATGGAGCGCACGTGGCGTGCAGACCCTAAACCCTAGACCCTAAACCCTAAGCTCGTTCTGTGTCTGGCTCAGGGTGGCTTCTCAAATTTGCCGGACATACCCTAAACCCTGAATTTGGAGCTTGGCATCACAACAAGCACCCATTCCTAAGCCAGGAGCTCATGAGAAGACGACTCTCCACAAAAGCACCAAAAACCGGGCAAATTACAGTAACCTCAACTGAAGTGGTGTTTGTTGGATAATTATTCCTGAGCCCCATCTCAGGTAGGAGAATGATTATATAGGGGTTGTATAGGGATATATGACCCTTATAACTTATCATCAAACGGGAATAATCAAAGAGCAAACATGGAAAATGAAATGGAAACTGGGAGAAGATGGGGACTAGGGCCGAAAAGGCAGTTCACACGGCCAGGTGTACGATGTCCTTCGTCTGTGGCTTCAGGAAGGACTGGATGCCCGGGAACTCGTTGGTGCGTCATGGGTTTGGATAGATCAGCTTTAGATTCGATATTTTGGGGTTTAGGGCTTAGGGCTTAGGGCTGATGGATGAGGCGGTTTTGATTTGGGCTGACGCGCTTGGATGTGCATGGGCAGTTGTAAGCAGCAGAATGGTTTGCCTAACTTGGAGGTTAAACTAGGGTTTTCTTCACAAAGCCTTTCTTTCAACTACCCACGTAACTCAAAGTCATGTCAAGAGCCAGCCCGAATCTGTATGTAGACAGATTTTGTCAATGGGAGCGAGGGAATGTTTATCTTGCACGCATATTGCTCTTCTCGAGGTCGCATACGTATATGACCTCAATAACGAAAAATCAAGTGGACAAGAAATTGAAAATTAAATGGAAGCTGGGAATATGTGGGGATCAGGGCCTGCGTAGCAGAACTCTCTAAAGATTTCACCCCAAGATCTTGGACTCCGGTTGGCAATGAGATGGCCAGGAGTCACAGCCCTGGAATTGGGAGCGCTGCCCTCAATCGATTTAGGGTTTAGGGCTTAGGGATCAGGATGACAATTTTGTACCCCAAGGTACTAGGTGCGGTATTGGAATCGGTAAAAGGGGCCTGCACTTGTGACACAGCCCCCATGTTCACCGCTTCAAGGTCTAGGTGCGGCTTGCAGGGAAAGAATGCAGAATGCGGAAATGAAGGAAGGATAGCGCCAGCGTTGACAGCCAGCATTCCACGACTTCTTGTTGCCACAGCTCCGCCACCTCGTTGCAGCAAGGGATGAGGATAAGGGCGCCTTACTTGGAGGCCCATGGGACTTTAGTGACCACTTATAACCGCGCTTATAGCCCTACTTATAATCCTCCTAAATGGGCCCATAGGGGTTACCCCAATTATAGATAAAGTTATAATCCCAGTTATAAGTAAACCCTAAACCCCAAACCCTAAATCTTACTAAGTCCCATGGGCCTCCAAATAGCACAAGAGGTCAGGCTGAGAGAGATTGCATGGAACGCTTCGCTTCTCATGAAGCCTTTTCTGCATCCTTGGCTTAGGGTTTAGGGTTTAGGGTTTAGGGCAGAAATTTTGATGTGGGTAACCTCTATCACTTGTGTGCTTCAGGTTTAGCAGTTGGGCGTTTTGTGTCTGAGCCGGGCTTTGGTTGCATATTGGCAGTGTGCCACTACTTTCGCCTTGGCAGATCGTTGTTGACGCATGGGAATGGATAGGCTTGGCAAATGTTCGTGGCTTCCCATATTCCATCAGCACGCATATTCCAACAATATGGACAAGCTCAGGTCTTGAGCCTAAACCCCTAGACCCACAACTCAAAATTTCTTGAGGTGGAGATAGCATGCCGCCATCAGTGAGAGTCCGACCTCTCGCAGTGATTCTACGAACATGCTGTGCGCGTGCGTGAGCCGCCGATGTTAGCTCCGACCGTCTTGGAACGGAAGATTGGGTTCCAGTTTAGGTTGTAGGGTTTATAAGGTTTAGCGTTTAAGATGGTTTAGGGTTTGGGGGTAAGGGTAGTTTGGGGTCTAGGGTTTAGGGTTTACGGTTCAGGAGCAGCGGTGGCAGTGGGATAGCACCAGGAGCTCACTTTGTGACTCAAGAAAAGCTTAACTACCGTCCTGGGGCAACTGCTTCGCACCCGTGCCATGCAGGGAGTGTAGAGGAATGCAGAGGGGACCTAATCACAAGGAGTTCCTACACCAGGATATTTTTCAGTGTAAACACACATTTTCCTCCACTTGATATCTTCGTAGGAGCTGTATGCCCGCCACAAAGGGGTATGTAGGGTGTCAGGCCATTTTGTTCCTACATGTGGTTTGGGCTGTAAGGTTGTTAGTGTGTTGCCCAGACGTGCAAGATCAGTTGGCTCCCAACTCTGCAAGACGGGAAGCACGAACAAAACGCATCATTGATTTACTCAGCTGCATGCAGTGAGCGTAAAGGAACAGGCGGTTACCACACGCTGGCGCAAAACAGCACCTCGAGATAGTGAGCGAATTCACCTTTTGAACGCTTGTGAAATGGTACGAGTCGAATTCGAGGCGTGCAAAGATACGCTGGAAAAGGAGAATTGTTGATCCGTTCGCATTGATTCTGTTAGATTCTCGGAACAGTAAGTCCAAGTCATGGTCTGCACGCAGCCTACCTGCATAGGTGCCACATGTGTAGAATTGTTTATAACGGGCTTGGTGAGAGTGAACCACTTCACTACAGTGCAAAGTGTTCCTGAGGAATGGAGAGTGTATATGCACAGGTACATATGCGAGGTATCCTGGGGGGACCGGATTCCTCTAATCAAATCTGTGCTTCATACATCTCCATTCTCCTGGCCAAGGTTCAAGTCTAGCCTTGCAACCTGTCCATGCTTCCCCTCTTCGCGATATTATGTGGGATTGTATAATAACCCCGCGCCAGAGAATTAGGTCTAGGCGCGCCGCAAATAGGTAAACTGTGGGTTTTAGTTGGAAAAACGATA
>CAJNIZ010003639.1:1749-13302 GCA_905231905.1 Symbiodinium pilosum | reverse complement strand
ATATGACTAATTTCATTCAAAAGTATAGGATTCATCGCTATTTACAGTGTTTTCGGCTGATACAATATGTTCACGAAGATGGCACATGAAGCATTCATGAAGATAAAACAGGTTAGGCGTAGATCTTGGGGGGGGGGCTACCATATATATATATACATATATATATATAGGGGTCATGTAAGGAATCATGGAAAGAACATGCAAACTACTATAGTATACTGGAGTTATACTGGGTTAATGGAAAATAAAATCGAAACTACTGTGGCATTGTCTCACGAGATCTGAAGAAGCGTGGTATAGGACATCATGGTCGTCAACATTAACGTCATTACGACTCATTTCCGTTCAGGAGCTCCCATACTGTCCATACTGTTGTTGCTGTTGTATCCGCAATAATTAGCCACTCAAGCGCCAGGCGCCAGGATCCCTGAACCCTGAACTCTAAATCCCAAAGCAGAAGCACTAAGCCCGAAACCCTGACGTGTACACTTCCCACAGGAGCGGGACAAATGAACCCAGCATACGAGCTTCCAGCATCGCAACACGCACAATCGTGGTTGTCCTAGAAAGCCTCATGCACCTAAAGCCCTAAACCGTAAACCTTATGGGAGTTTCCAAAAATGCGGGGCCCCTATATACACCCAAATAGCCCCTAATTTTCGGAAACCCTGAAACCTAGACCCTATCTACCCCTATACACATATGAGCTATAGTCTAAACTCCTTAAAGGGGGGTTAGACAGGGGATTCCATAGGGGAGTATTATGGGGGTTATTAAGGGAGGTACTAGGAGTTTAGACTATAGCTCATATGGAGGTTGTGGAACTGAACGTCTCCTTTGCCCCCAACATTCAGGGCCAATTTATGTTGCGGACCCCAAACATTTTGGCAACCTACCTTCCCATGTCCTTTATGCACATGGTACGAGACTAGAGCACATTACCAAAGGGACCTCTATGCCCGACCTTAACTTAAGGGTCCCTTAGTAACCCAAAAAAACAGTAGCTACACCCTTTTGAAATTCAGACCCGGAACCCTAAGCGACGTATGGCAATTTCGCTTTTTCACCTTGGTAAGCCGAACATTGACAGTAGCTCATCTTAAACATGGCGAGATCTATCTGCGCGCCAGGGCAATGATGTTGTAAAGAGGTAGTTGCCTTATATACACACCACCGTTCAGTCCATGACAGTGCATAATGTCTGGAACCCATGGCCACCAGCCCTGAACCGTCAACCCAACTTCTGAACCAAACCCGAAATTCACGGTTTAGGGGAAAAGAAACTTGGAAACTACTATAGTATATTGGGCTCCTATAGGGATAGTGGAAAAGAAAATGGAAACTACTATTGAGAGTAACCCTAAACTCCAAATGCCAGTGCTGAGTTCTGAGCTAGCTCCAGGCCGCGACCTCTTGCCACCACGTGCCTGAAGAGGAAGCACTCATGGGAGCACTATCAACTTATTATAATGAATGGAGAAGCACATGGGTTACGGGTACCTGTTTGGGGGTCCCTTAATAAAGATTATAATAATTTGGGGTCTATATTGGGGTCCCCCTTGTTTTGGGAAACTACCAAATGGACAAAAAACATGGAAGATGAAATGGAGACTGGGGCTCTCGAGGGGCTCATGCGAATGATTACCAACATTATATATCTAGATTCCTTGTATAGTTATGAGTAATCACTAAATTAGGCCCTGCAGTAAAGAGATTATATTCTTAAGGACTGCTACATGAGTGGTGTTTCTCGTTTGAACTGAGTAGTTCATGATCTGATAGTTAAAGTCTGCAACCAAAACGAAAACACAGTACTATTCTCTCTCTATTCGGGAACATGGGCTTCCCTAACCCTGATCCATAAACCCTAAGCATGAAGTGAGCATTCCGGACTCAGGTTGGTTGGGTTTGGGGCGTCTGAGAAAAGCTTTCGGCTACCAGTACCTACAACACGGTCCACATGCAGAAGATTCGGGGAGGAAAGGGCCGAGAGTTCAGGGTTTAGGGTTAGGGTTTAGGGATGTCTGAAAAGTGTAGTATGGGATAGATAGCAGAGACAGCTAGGCGTTCGAGCTTCTCAAAGGCATGGTCCTTTTGTGGGGTCCCTTGAATGATACTCCTGTTGTGGGTGCATACAGGGTCGGGCCCCTTGTTGTGATACATGGTAGCTTCCCAAAATGCCGGGACCCCAATATAACCCCAAAATTCCATAGTCCTTATTATGGGGACCCCAAAAAAGTAACCCCTAGTTTTGCGAAACCCCCAAATCATCCCAGCCCCCTGCCTGTGTGCTCGTCATTTGCTTCACCGTCTCGATGACCACATCTGCAGTTATGTCTTGGCTTCCTCTTTCTTCCTTGCAGATCCCAAACCCACCCCTCCCCGCCCCAACTAATTACCCTCTTAGTGATATGATAGCCATGAGGTCCTTATCTTGGTGGTTGGATAACCCAAACCCCCTCATTATCCGATCATTATCCGACAACTTGTCACAAACAACTCCTATATAGCTCAATTTCCATTTGCCGTTCCATGTTCTGTTCCAGTAGATTTTTGTGAGGTTGGGGTAACCAAAATCCCCACTATATCAAACCCTGAACCCTAGGCTCTAAATCCTAAACCCTAAACCCAAACGATTGCCTCTTCCTGCCTTTCTGCTTTTTGCTTTCCTTCTTTCCTTCGCCCTCCTGAAGCCAGGGGCTCTGCCATTAGTCTAAACTCCTAGTATCCCCCTTAATATCCCCTAAGGTAATTCCCTATATAATCCCCTATATAACCCCCTTTAAGGAGTTTAGACTATAGCTCACATGGGTCAGGGTTTAGGTTTTCAAAGTTTAGGGTTTCGCTCTACAAGTTGAGGGTTCAGGATTAATCCCCTGCCCCTAACAATAACCCCAGTAACAAATATTCCCCTAATAATATGTCATGGTACCATGTTGGGGGTGTTTATTATTAGGTGGGTGGGGGGTCTACTGGGGGGAGGGGATTGCCAGCTGAAGACAAGGTTGAAGGCAGCATTGGAGGAGCCCTGAGACGAGACGTTACGGCTCGAAACTGCCCCCCTTTCTGCGCTACATGCGCCTGATAAACTTTAAACCCTAAACCCTAAACCCTAAGCCCTAAACCCTAAACCCTAAACCCTAAACCCTGAGCCAGCATGGAGCCCCATGAAGCCCACCTTGGAAAGGACAGCCGTCTTGGTTTCCATTTTCTTTTTACATTATCCCTACATAATCCCTGTATATATCCTATCTAAGGAAACTACATGTAAGTTTGCGTGGATGGATGGGCCTGTGCCACGTCCTTGGGAAACCGTGTCGAGTCGGATTTCGCCGCGTGCATCGGTAAGAAGATGATGAATTACCCTAGGGCTCCCATTTACCTAAATAGTAGGTTACTGTGCTATATGGCCCTGTACGACGAATTACTTTATATACCCACAGTTGTCTGTGGGAGTTGGTGGTTCGTGGAGGCTGCCGGCAATGGAACGACCAACCATGTCTTGACCATACTTCAAAAGCCTCCTGCCACCACCAGCTGCGGCATCAGCAAGACCAGCTGCGGCAACAGCATCAACAGCGTTTGCTATTTGATGGTCATGCGCGGTTACGAAGCTATAGAATATATGAAAACGAAGATAACTCATCGTCTAGTTAAGATCACCACCAAGCTCATAGCAGCAGGGATAACAACACCAACAACACCAACATGGCGAACAGATGTACAGAACAGCAGTGTCGGTACTTCTGGACTCACCCAAGTAGAAATGCCAGCAATAACTCTAGTGTCTGTGATGCTCCAAACCTTCACACAAGCAGCATCTATAAAAGGAACGGTCGGCCGATGGTCGCCAGCCAATGATCGCCTCCAAACGCTAGAGCATCAGCATGAGCCCCAACCTCAAACCTTGTGGACCCTCTTAATTCTATAAACGGGGGCTCCTGCTTGTGTCTCTCAAATCATACTATAGGCGTCCCCAAACATCCCCACTGGGGGCGAACCGTAATGATGCCGAGATGCTTGAAATGCCACCAGGGCCATCACATTTGAGGTGGGGTATGGAAACATCTGTCGCGTTGTTTTTTCGGTTTTAGTTTGGGAATTGCGCTGAACTGTGGTTTCTTCTAGATTCAGCTTCTTGAGTGGCATTTCAAGGATCTCCCATTGTCAAGAAAGGCGCCCCCAATCCATCCCAAATCCTGTGCTGCTGCAGTATGTGCAGTGGCGATTTCAGAATCGCTGCTTGTTTTTTGCTTGCAACAAGCAAGGCCCTGAAGCGAAATGCACAAATCTGACATGAGCGTGCGAGAAGAAATGGCCTGCAGTTTCAGCAGGAGATCCTTGAAATGCCGCTCAAGAAGCCGGCACCTAGAATCTAGCCGAAAGCCCAGTTTCACACAGTTCCCAGACTAAAGCCAAACGAAAAACATCGCGACAAAGATTTCCATACTCCACTGCAAGTGTGATGGCCCTGGTGGCCGCGAATAGTGTGAGCTGTGCAGACCAGGGTACGAAAACCCCCAGCTTGCCCATACATGATCCATAATTTAGAGAATCCTGTCTTGATGAGGCCATCTGCAAGCCCGCGCAGCTCCACCCGAAGCCCTAAGCCCTAGACCCCAATACCCTAATAACCTTAAACCCTCAAAAGCCCTAAGCCTGACTTGTAAAGCGCGCAAGTCATGTGACCTACACCCCCAAACCTGCCCGCCCCCGCTCTCCAAGCAGAGTCCTCAAAGGCTTTCTTCGCCATCGAGGCAAGGTCCTCGGGCCTCAAAGGATTAGGGTTTATAGTCCTCCTTAAGTAGATAGAATATGGGGTATATAGGGATCTTATTATAATATACCCAAAGCCAGATTCTATCTACTTAAGGGGGACTATAGGGTTTAGGGCTGACAGGGGTATAGATGGGGGATTTCAGGTATGATATGAGCCATTGCCTAAACTCCAAGTATGCTCCTTAGTAATTAGCCCTTATAGTAGTCCCCTACATAATCCCCTAGATAACCCCTTTTAAAGAGTTTAGATGAAAGTACATATGTAGGGAGATAGGCGATGGGGTTTAGGGTTGATACCAGGATGTAGGCTTTTGAGCTTACAGTTGGAGTTCCTTGAGTCCCCCCTTGGGGGGGGGGGATAGGTACATATAGGGGGATGTGGGGTTTAGGGTTTAGGGCCGGGTTGTATATAAGGTCTGTGGCATAGGGGTCGCAAGAGGGGTAGCACTGCAGGAAAAGCCTTAAATTTCAACATGAACATTCTTATACAGCTGTTCCCAAGTGGGGGCAATGTCCAAGACAGGAGATAGTGAACTAGGGATACAGTGATCGACGGGAGGAATCTTGCTTTTACTTGTGATGTTCCATTTTGATGTTCCTTATCAGGTTTTAAAGTGATACAATGAACGCTCAGCAATATTCTCAACAATGGCCCAGGGTCAGAGGAAACAGAACAGGGTTGAAGGAATCCTACGTGATCTATGAGGACCAAGAAAACATTTTGAGGGGGTTGTTGCGGAGGGTCTGTTGCAATATGAAGCAGGAAGCTTCAGTTTCAGGCATGCTTTTGATGTCCTACGCTCAAGACCATATTGCAGATTCCTCGATTCATGGGAGCACCACAGTATGTTGTCTCAAGAAAATGTGAGCCATAATCTAAACTACTGGTATCCCCCTTAATAAGCCCTATAGTACTTCCCTATATAATCCCCGACATAACCCCCTTTAAGGAGTTTAGACTATGGCTCATGTCGAGTTGTAGCAGGCCGCAAGCATGCATGGCAGGAGCACAAGTGACAACAACCGTGTAGGCGGTTGCAATAGCAACCAAATTGCACCAGGAAGCGCAACTCACACAAGCGGCTCCCTGACTATGACTAGTGCTTCTGTACCTGTCAAAAGCGGCAAGGCTAAACACAGCATATGGGGGTTTCCCAAAACTAGGTGTACCTTTTTTGCGGGTCCCAATATTAAGGATTGTAGCATTTTGCAGCCTACCTAGGGGTCCCCCTACTTTGGAAAACTACCATATGTAATTGAGTCCAACCCATGCCTCCCAACACTGACGTCAACCTCCACGCAAGCGTCTCAAAAGGCCTTGCACCTCTCTGCCTCTTACTTGGGGGGTCATGGGGACTTAGTAAGTAGATTAATAACCTCTATAACCCATATAGCAACCCTAATTTCCCCCCATTATCAACCACCTTACTAAGTCCCCATGACCCTCCCCCTAAACCCTAAACCCTAAACCCTAAACCGCCTTAAAACCAACCCTACTAACTCTTGAGCCCTAAGCCCCCAGGAGCCAAGCTCCACGTACGCTAGGTCATGCAGTGGACGCTGGCCTGCAAGAAGCACTTCAGGGCTAAGGAGGGATTATAGTCCCCCTTAAGTAGATAGAATATTAGGGTCATGTTGGGTTTTGTAGGAATAATGGAAAAGAAAATGGAAACTACCATATTATGATAGGGTATATATTGGGGTTATGGTCCCCCTTAAGTAGATAGAATACGGCTTTGGGGTATATAATAAGCTCCCCATATACCCCATATTCTATCTACTTAAGGGGGACTATATTTACCCACAGCTTGAGGCTTTTGGTTTTGGACGCAGGGGCTTAGGGTTTCTCAGCTACTGAAGAATGAGAGTACCCCAAAGGGCCGTCGGGTTGTATTGGGATGACAATGAAGACGATGTTGCGCACCCTCTTGCCTGCACCCCTAAACCCGAACTTAGCAATCCTTTGAACTACTCAAAGTTGACTCCTTCATGTGGCAATCAACGTATGTGAGTTCAATGAATAACCAGGACCATCGTGGTACCCTTAATTGGGGATATATGTCCCCTAATCTGGCATACTTTGGCCCTGGTAGAGGGTAGGTGGAGGATCTATGAACAGGGCTTTGGAAACTCCAAACCCGAAATTCAGATCCAATAATAGTCATATGGTAATCGGGGCGGGGGGGGGGTATATGCTAGGGGTTTCGGAAATCACAATCTCAAGCTTTAATCTGATATAACCTCTGCATAAACCCAATCTCTGCGTCATGTGCCATTTGATCTTCATTATCCTAACAATCCCTTTCAACCCTAAACCCTATTCCCTATGAGTCATGCTTCAAGGTCCTATACAGGGGGACACTCGCACCGATTCATTGTAGCCTATCGGCGCTATGCCTGCGCCCTAGCCTCTATAGACAACCCTCACTTCGATAAACCCCAGAAGTCCTACAGCCAACATCTTAACACCTAGCACCCCCCGCAGAAGAAGAGAGAGTCCGGGAATTTCAGGTCTTGGGGCCTAGGGCCTCGGAGCATAGTTTTAAGCATGTGGGGTGGCCCAGACACCTTTCACAGCGGGATCCTCCTAACCCTGAACCCTAAAACCCCAAACCCTTAGTCCCCCTTCATTAGATAGAATATGGGGTATATGAAGATCTGATTATAATATACCCAGAGCCATATTCTATCCACTTAAGGGGACGATAACCCTGATCTCCCACCCTTCCTTCCCGGAATCAGCGAAGTGGCAGTCGCAAGATGCCACAAAGCACAGCAGAGGAATCTTGTCAGGCAAAGGTTCGATGTCTAAGCCGCAGCCTAGGGCCAGTACATACCGCAACAACCCAAAACATGCACGCCTCCCCCCCAAAGGGGGTTTAGAGCTTAGGCCCCAAACCCCAAACCCTAATAGATTCGGGGTTCGGGGCTTACGATCTAGGAGATTTGGTTTAGAGCTTTGGGTGTAGGGCTTAGGGCCTTTCGAAGTGGGTCATTGCTGCACACGTTTTTCAACCTTTCGCAACCCTTATGCAAGTACCCTAAAGCCTAAACCCCAAATTCTGTTCTGGAGTTAGGGTTCAGGGCTCAGAGGCTTAAGGCTGAGGTCTCCACTGGCATGAAACCCTACCACCAATATGAAATATTTCGAAATGGTAAATGTTCACAATCTATTCTGTAAACAGTTTCACTGTAGTTGGGTGGGAAGGATTTGGATCTTATGGGGAGGGGATTGTAACGTAGATCTGTTTTCGAGCAATACCCCATGTAAAGCCAGGGTACGTATTAGAATCCATATATACACCGCATAAACCCAGTTCTCAATTCATTTCCATATTCTCTTCCCCTTGGTTCTCTTTTCCTTAAACCCTCATTCGCAGACACTTAATCCTAAACCTTAAACCTGTAACCTTAAACTCTGAACCCTGAATCCATTCCCTTTTCCCAAACTCCGAACCCTAAATCCTAAACCCTAAATCCTAAAACCTAAACCTAAGCCCTAAACCCTAAACTCTAAACCATAAACCCTTCGGCCTGGTGGCTCCTGTAGCCGCGCTGGCTTCAGCTCATAGAGCACCACCTCGCAAACTCGGTCTAGGGTTTAGGGTTTAGGATTTAAGGCTAAGGATTTAGGCTTTAGGATTCAAGGTTTTAGGGTTTTAGTTACGATTTAGGATTCAAGGTTTGAAGGTTTAGGGTTGAAGGCTGAAGGTTCAACACTTCACAAACTCCAGGCTTTAAGGATTGCGCGTTTGTCTGATTATAGGGTTTAGGGTTTAATTAGGGTTTAGGAATTGAATTAAGCTACCATACTGCAGAAGCAGATGGAAAAGAAAATGGAACTTGAAATGAAAACTGGGAGGACATAGGGATTCAGGGTTTAGGGCTACCGTGGGTGGGCACATTATGAAATGCTCGTGTTATGCGTAATAGTACCCCTTTTGGGATATAAGTTTCAACCTGCTTGTATGCTGAGCTTTCTCCTAACATGGTTAAGGGCTGAAGGAAACAGACGGAGTTGCTGGTTCCCAGTTCTCCGTGAAAACACTAGACTCTAACCCTTTCGGGTTTTGAATAAGAGCGCTATGATAGATGCAAAGCGTGGCTTGATAGATAGAGACCAACATTACTAGAACAAGGTTGTGGGGCTCGTGAAGGCTCAGGGGACTAGGCAGGGGCTATATGTGCCAGAAAGAAGGGTTAGCCCGCTTCAGAAGGCTGCTTACAACCTACTTGCGAAGTCCCTGTGCCTCTAAGGAGCTTGCTTGGAGTTACGTGGGAACGACCCAGCCGATTATTCAGGTCGTTGCTCTGTTGGAATAGGTTTCTTAAGAGCTCATGTTTCATGTATTAGCTTCAAAAGCTATCACTTCAGCTCGTACTATGCCGATCCTTCAACAAACCGGCCCCAAGTAAGGCCAAATAGACAACCTTCTCGTATGTATATGTATTTCTAAGGTTGTCAAGATATTGGCTCCTTTTCGGGTCGCCACTATCAAATGGCCACTACATTCCAGGGTACTCGAAAAGGTACCATAATTATAACAACATACCAAATAACTGTTTAAAGGATTGGCGTGCTCTCCAGGAGCCCTGTGGAAAAGAGCATGGGCATTGAAATGGCAAACTTGGTTCAATATATGGGCTTGTAGGTTTTTCAGGGCTTTATGATGATAGTTCATAGGCTGTGAGCTTCATCATCATGATGCTTTACTGGTTGGCGCAGGTAGGGAAGTTCTCTTTCTTGTGTGGTACAAGATGCTGAACGGCTCCTCCTGTTGAACGCTATCATCCACTCTAGAACAAACTTCGCAAGATCAGACACAAGTTCAAATATGAATTAGCAAGTGATTTCTGGAATGGTGCGCCGATCACCATACAAAGCCTGTGTAAGTCTGTGTTACCTTTGTACAGTGTGCAGGTACTCTCATTTTCCATTTGGCTCCCGACTACTAGGATTATGTAGCCCCCGCACCCCATAAACTGTCTGCAAGCCTAGCATCCCAATGTCATCTCGTAGCCCACACACGAGCGTTTTCTTAGATTCGGGATCCCTTGATGGGGATCCCAGAAATTAGGATCGTCGTATTCTGGGTCTTGTGGGAGCTCCCTTTATCTGTGGAATGAGGATTATAGTGTTGAGCTTTTTGGGGAGGGTCCGCTTGTCCATGGAAACTACTTTGCCTAATCCCTCTTGTCGAAAAGGGCCGCGACGCTGCCATCAGCATCCAGAAGTGCATAGAAGAGCCCCTGCCGATGTTCCGTGTCAGTTGTTTGAAGCCCCCAAAATTTAGAACCCCAAACCCTAAAACGCTAAAACCCAACTTCCAAGCAAGTGCTACCCAGCCAAGCGCATAATGAGCTTAGAGAGGGCTGCACGTGAGTTATGCAATTGTTTAGGTTAGGGTTTAGGATTTAGGGTTCAGGGTTTAGGGTTCAGTTTTTTTTTGTTAGGGTTTAGGTTTCAGGGTTTACGGCTAGGGTTTAGCATTAAGGGTTTAGGGTTAGGGTTTAGGGGTTGGCAGCCCAAAGCCCTTAAGCAAGTCAATCTCCGGGCCTGAAACCTTCTTTGAATTACCAAAGCCCTCGTGGTATTCTTCATAATATGAACCTAGGCCCTTACAGAAGGGTGTAGGGGTTTAGGGCCTAGGGGGCAGTTGGAGGGACCTGCGAGCAGAAAAAAACACAAATTTTGAGTACAGGTTGGACTGACATCATATATAGTCCCCCTTAAGTAGATAGAATATGGCTTTGGGTACATTATAATACTTTAATAACATCCCCATATACCCCATATTCTATCTACTTAGCTACCCGCCAACACATGTAGGCCTGTTGTAGCATGGTAACGGTCTTTGTAAGATGGGGTTTAGGATTTAGGTTTTAGGGTTTAGGATTTAGGTTTTAGGGTTTAGGTTTTAGGGTTTAGGGTTCAGGGTTCAGGATTTAGGGTTTAGGATTTACGATTTAGGGTGGGGTTTAGAGTTTAGGATTTAGGGCTTAGGGTTTAGGGGGATCCCTTCTCAGCTTTCATGTTTGTCCGGGTGGGTATGTTTGTCCGGGGGGGTGCAGCAGTGCAGCGAAGACGGCATGACCGCAAGCCGTGAAGGACGCACTCTCACGAGTGTCGTAACGTCTTGGGGATTATTCGGAGGGCCTGGGTAATTAGAAGCACCACAACTCCCAGCCCCCTAACTTCCAAACCCTCTTCATAGGCCCCTAAACCCTAAACCCTACATCCACTCTCCCACTGAATCATCTTGTAGTTTCCGGGCTGAAGCTGCCCCGGAACTCTCCCGAGACTTCATTTGGCGGTCTGTTGGGGCGGATTCAACTAAGCGGCGTCTACTAAACTTACAAGTACTCAACCAAAAATTACAGTCAATGCCGTAAACCCTAAACTCTGAACCCAATGCGGACATTGTCTCAGGCTTCTACATTAGCTTAGGTTATACAGCCACCCCTACTACTCGTCGTACGAAAGGAACCAGGAGGAATTCTAATTCAATTATGATGTTTCCTTGTGCACAGTATTACTGGTTGCGGGGCGACCTACTTTTAGGTCAGCCTTTTGTTTGGTGGGTTTAGGGTTTACCGTTTGCGTTTAGGGTTTAGAGTAGGTGGACCCTTGCTCGCCCCGTTCTGTTTACCTTCCTTACTTGGCGCATTCATGCCGTGAAGTCTCGCACGACAGCCTAGACCCTGGATGTCCTACCCTTTTTTGGGGTAGACCCTACAAATTTATAGGGCATAACCCAAGAAAGGAAGGACATC
>CAJNIZ010003638.1:12954-23170 GCA_905231905.1 Symbiodinium pilosum | reverse complement strand
ACTCGGAACCTTAGACCCTGAACCCTGAAGAACTCGCAGATGTCTTTCGGCCCTCGCCAGTATCGATCTTCCCACTGACGAGCGGGCAGGGTCAATCTCATGCTCACCCGAGCACCGGAAGCAGCACAGCCCCTGAATCGTTCCTGGGACCCTTCGTCACTGCTATCAGGGCTCAGGGCCTAGGGTTTGGTATTATACCCATTAGAAATGTGAAATGGACTTTCAAACTCACATGTCAGCTGCTGCGGGATTAAATAAGCAAAAAGGGAAATGAGACTTAAAGATCCCAAGCCCTGGCCCCAACATTTTGGTTCTAATTCACCTGCTTGGCTTGAAGAGCCAAGGGTATAGTCCCCCTTGAGTAGATAGAATATGGGGTACATGGGGGTCTTGTTGTAATATACCCAAAGCCATATTCTATTTACTTGAAGGCTTAAAGGGGACTGTAATCTCATGTACATTGAACTGTAGATTTTCATGGTGCAAAAGCAATATGTGAGCCACCATCAACTGTAGTTTCCCAACATAGGGGGACCCCAATGTAGACCCCAATATACTATGGTCTTTACTAGGGGACGTCCAAGATGGTACCCTAACTTTGGGAAGTCCCGATATGCCTCCCCAAAAGGACAGGAACGGCGTACACAGAATCTCAAGCTGTAAGGGTCGTTGTGAAGAGGGTCAAGCTGCTTTGTCCCACAATTCAAGAAGGGCGCTTCGCAAACCAGTCCCTACATACAGTATCCCTGACGTCGGACATTACGATTTTGAGAACCTCCGTTTAGGTTCAGGGTTTAGGTTTAAGAAAACATGGCGGGGTCCAGTAAACAGTCTACAAAGATAATACTAAAAGAAACAATAAGCATAGCAATAGTGATGATGGCTTGGATACTACTAAAAATGAGAAAAACAACAGGAACAATAACCACAATCATCATACCCAGCATAGTAACAATGAAAAACAATAACAGCAACAACAACACTGAGTATCAACAATACAAACAGCAATAACGATCGCTCAAAGCGAAATCGCTGCACCGGTGCTGGGGTGCGCTAAAGATTCGCCCCTGGAAATTTCGTGAACAAACAAGTTCGACTCTCCGTCAGACCACCGTGAAGTTCCGTACTTGTGTGCCGATCTCAGCAGGTGCAGAATAGAAATGGCTGGGGCCAAAGTCTACTTGAAGGTTTATGGGACTCAGCAACTACGTATAACCGGGCTTATAACCCCATCTATAATTGGGGTAACCTGCATAAGTCCAGTCAGGAGGGGTAGAAAAGGTGCAGCAGCAGGCGGTGTAGGCCTGTTGATTTTTGATGCCCTTGGAGCATATGAGCTGCTGAGTTTAGGGTTTAGGGGTTATATAGGGAATTTACCCCAATAATGGAGAAGCAAATAGAACATGATATGGAAACTGGGAATAACGTTAAGCCTCATCTTGAAGTTTCAGAACATGTGTTCGGAGAGACTTTAGGATCTGAACCATGGGTGGAGATTCCTAACTACTTGGAGGTTGGGGCTAGACGTAAGATACCGGTACGTGTAACCTTGCTTGGAGTGCCGGGCCCTAAATCGCAAACCAAAACTCTTGAACCCCAAATCCTCAACCCTTAGCCCCCAGAGCCTAGCCCCCAAAGCCCTAACCTTTTGTCCCTTAGCTGGTTTCCTGAGAGCGTGGCGCCAGCCCTTTTTTTCGGCCTGCAGCTCTTTGGGCAATTGTCAATGAAAGGTGCAAGATTTGCGGGATGAGGCTGAGATTTCGTCCCTGCAATTCTAGCTCCTCAACGCGCTCACGCCACAGTGCCGCGCGCATGCTCCTCGTCAAGTGAAAAGGCGTCATCTGTCGTCATTCTGCAGACTCGACTCGGTAGACCGCATGACACAGTATGCACGTGCAGGGAGCAGTAGGATTGGGAAAGGAAATAGACTGCACAATTCGGCAAAACTCTGAAATCATGGAGAACCGAAATGCAGGTGACACACATGAATTGAGAAACGCACATTTTTCACCGCATGTGATGGGGTGCCCCCTTGGTAGCCGACATGGTAGCCCGCGCACATCACAGCCACATACCCGAAGGCAACTTTTGCAGCATGTTATGAAAGGATCATGGCCACATGCTGACAAACTTCTAGAAGTTCACTGCTACCCAACAAAATCCAAAATCGAAGCCCTCCGGAATCGTAAATAATCTAGGCTTTGATAGAGTTTTCTGAGCAGGACCCAACCAAAGCTTAACATTCAGTGAATCTAAGCGGCCTTGTGCCCGCAGTCTTTCTCTGAAACCCAAGACCCCCTCCCTTCCAACCCCATGCAACCCTGAATCCCACTACAACACCCCCAAAACCCCGAACCCCTGACCCAAAACCCACCCCAACACTCCCCCAACCCTAACCTCCCCATAGAATATGCCTGGGGCTCTAAGTCTGCAAAGAATACTGGGCTACATCTAGATCATGGGAGGCTGAGTTTCCAGCATTGAACGCCTGAACGTTCCGAACATTGCCCTGACGTTGCCCCTGTTTGGACTTCCAAACTCACTGTACGACCTTAGGTGTACAAACCTGAAGTCCTCACGATGGCAAGGTCCCTGACAATTGATAATGTGATAATGCATGTACCCATCTCACCCCAATAGCCAAGGTAGGGCCCGAAAGACCACCTTTATCATCTCAAAGTCTATTTGAGGTACTGCATGCTTTAATTGCAGAAGGAATCTGGCATCATGATACTAGTAGCTATTTGTCAGGCCGCCGTCCTTCCTTGCGTTTTCAGGCGGTTAGTGAACAAATGGATGACCATAGGAAACTTGCCCAAGGTACTGTTCCACCACACTGGGACATGGGGACCGTTTTTTGTAACCCTAAACCCTCAATCCCGAAAACTTTCAAAGGTGAAATTGGCAGGCAGAACTGGGAGGCGGAAACCATACCACGCTGCGCATTAGATCCCCAATCCAAGACCCCTCAACCCTGGAAACTCCAAACTCTATCTATCTCGACTCCAAAGCCCCTAACCCTACTGGACCCCCCAAAACCTAGACCCTTCCTTACTGATTAAATCTAGGCCCTGAAGCTAGACAACTTGGCCGTCGGCTGCAGAACTTCTGAAGTTCTTCTTCCAGCCGCCAAAGAAGGTCCTTGACCATCTTGTGACCAACCTGGTCATATCGAGTGAGGAATGAAGTTTGGGGCTTATACGAACTGTTTTGGATTGAGGTCGCAAATTTTGACCGAATCTTGTGCCGGCATTCTGCGGGGTTCTCCAGTTTTGCGCTTGCCGCACACAACGTGATTTACCTGGGCTTGAGGGCATCGGGTTGAAGAATAGGGCTCGAGGTCGAAGGCATAGGGCTTACGCGCCTTTTTCACTACTATTGATGCGAAAACTGGTTATGCATGACCCTAACATACTGGAATACCATCAATCCGACGGAATATGGTATCTCAGGTCAGGCAGGATTGTCATGTCAACGGTATTGAAATAGTTTTGACATAATGTTGATCGTTTCTTGCCTTCATGAAAAAATCAAGCGCCAGCAAAACCATGCAGGCCGGAGCCTGAGCGGCTCGGGCTTGCGACCGCACCTCTGAGGGGTTGCCAAGCTTGGTCGCCAAGCGCTGCCACGCCCTATATAGCAATACCCTAAATTCCATAAAATCTCCTCGCACAAAGCCGCCCCCGAAACATAGGGATCCCTCTGCCACACTCTGCTGGCAGATCTCGGAGGCTTGAAGGCTGGGGGAAGGGCCAGCAGTGAAAGACTGTCAAGGGTTTTTCAAAAACCCTGAAACTCCCAGTCCCAAGGGCCTCCCAACCAGGGGCCTGTCAGCCTCTCTAGAGGGCTCCCAGGCCCTCCCAACACCAAAATTTTCTTTTCAAGCAGTTACGTAGGGCAATTGGGATAGGATCTTCTCACGAGTTATGGCTTGCAGTTTTCGTGACCCAGGGCGGGAGAAAGCTGCTAGCGGGCCCTTCGGCAAAGACCGTCCCGTAGCGCAACAACTAAGTTTTCCTTCGACGCAGTTAGGTAAAACAATTGAGCTAGAACACTCTTACGAGTTATGACGGGATGGTGGGCAGCTCGCGTGACACGGAGCGGGGTTGAAACTGTGCAAGGGCCCTTCGGCCCAGACCGTCCCCTGCGCAAAACCTACGATTTCCTCTGAAGCAATTAGGTAAGACAGTTGAGCTAGGACGCCTTACGAGTTATGATGGGATTGCCGGCAGCGGGATAAAACTGTGAGAGGGTCCTTCGGCCCAGACCGTTCCTTAGCCCAACACCTCAATTTCCTTTAGAAACCATTGAGCGAAATAATTGAGTTAGGAAGCTCTTAAGATTTCTGGCAGGCATAAAACTAGGGCCTTGGCCCCCCATCGCAAAACCCAGATTTTCCTCGATCATCGTAAAATCCTTGATTGTTTCATGAGCTCTCCGTCCCGATGCAGTGGAGGGATATACAAATCAATAGGAAATTCGCTTGGCTGGCTTTGGTTCGGCTGGCTTTGGTTTTGGCTTGTGCATGGGTATGTTTGAGCGGCCTTGGGGGTTGGCATGTCTAGACACTACTGCGTCCAGCTGAGCGCTGACCAGTGCTTAAGACCCTAAACCCTGAACCCTAAATCCTAAATCCTGAACCCTAAACCCTGGTCAATCTCCCTATTTGGGTGTTGTGTAGGGATTGTATTCCTTTATTCCCTACTAAGCACCAATAAGACAAGCTTCAGGGCGGTTTGTGTGCGTTGAGGTTCTGAAGGACTATATGGTAATTTCCCAAAATAGGAAAACCCGAGTATAGACCTCCAAATACTGTAGTCCTTATTACGGGGACCCCAAAAAAGGGATCCCTGGTTGAAGGAAACCCCCAGATTATACAGCCCGTACACAAACGGAAGTCCCAGAAAGACGTCCAGGCCTCATAGCTCTCTCGGCTGCTGCAACTCAAGTACAGCCTCAGGCCCATGGGCGCCTTGAAGCAAAATGGCTGTATTTCTCAGCCCCACACTACCCCTGTTTTGGGCTTGCTGTAGGAGCCTAAATCATTATCAAGATCATTTTGAGATCAGCTTCATCATTTTGAGGTCAGCTTGAGGGACCCTATGGTGTAGCTATACAAAGAACCTAGGGCCGTATTATTGGGATACTTCTTCAGGCCCCAACATGACATAATTCCTACAAAGCAATATATAACCCATCTATGTTCCATGGTCTGTTCCATTTGATTTTCCATTATTTGGGTTAATCATGTAGGCCCCCATGGCACGGTTTTGGGAGGTTGGAGTTTGGTGGTTCTGGATTTGTTCGAGCCTCTGGCTCTCCCAGATGGCTTTCAGACATGGGTTTCGCAAAGAAATCTTAGTAAGGAATGGAGGAGTATCAGTTTCAAGGGCAGAAAAGGGTAGTTCTTGCCCTAAACCCTAAACCCTAAACCCTAAACGCAAAGGCATCCATTCCCTTCTTCTGATGCTCAGAGTAGGGTTTTGGGTATGGGCTTCATTGCTTTCTTCTCATTTCAGGCGGTGTAGGGTTTAGGGTTTAGGGTATAGGGTTTAGGGTTTAGGGTTTAGGCCAATGGTAGTCAGTATGGCATCATGTCACATGCTGATACTGGCAGCAGCGCAGCCAACCCTGATTGAAATCGACACTGACACTTCTTTATATGATAAAGCAAACATAAAATTGAAGGTTCTTATTACTATAATTGTGGCCATTAATGAAAATTAATCTTATCATCGTTCGCGTCCTTCATCGTGATCCTGCCCTTCGAACGCTAAGCCCCCGCTGCACGACACCGGTGCGCAGGCAACAAAAATTGATGGTTCTTCTCGGCATGGGAGCACCAGACATTAAAGCTTCGCTGCCCTTTAAGCACGAGACTTCGATGGCTCCAACGAAAATATATAGAAAGCTTGATGAGTACTGCCTTGTGCCTGGTCCGATTGACATTTCATAAGGTTTGGTGCCCGGAAGACGTCTATGCACTAATCATGCCCAAAATCTGCCCAAGGAAGCAGATCACGATGGACATCATGCACTCACAGTGGTAAGGTTTTTTGATGGCCCGCGCACCCTTGCTTGGGCTTGTGCGCGACTTATGTGGCCCTGCTGGCCTCATTGAAGCCCTTACTGTGAACGCTAAACACACCGCGATGGTAGAAATCCTACGTAGTGCCCGTGTCACGTTGATGATTTCAACGCTGTGATGCCTAGAAGAGGCCATCGTGGCTGTGTGCAACTGTCCCTGTCACTTTCGCTGATATGCTCATCATGCACTCTTGTTGTTAAGTTCGCCCGTTAATTGTTGCTGCCCTCCATGATGCCGCCTCATTGTAACCTAGTACTGCCGAAATCTTGTATATGAATGCTATAGCAGCGACAGTTCCTACTCCTACTTGCCATCTGCCATTTGTGCTCCCCCAAGTAGGTAGAATCATGCCCAAAACCTCAGAGGCTTCATTGGTGCTGTATTGGGATAATGGAAGATAAAATGGAAACTACTATTTGGGGTGTAGGGTTTCAGGCTCCCCAACCCTAAACCCTGAATCCCCAAACCCTTAACCCTAAACCGTGAATCCCCAAACCCTTAACCCTAAACCCTAAATCCCCAAACCGTAAACCCTAAACCCTAAATCCCCAAATCCTAAACCCTAAACCCCTCAACCCTGAATCCATAGGGTTAGGCCATAGACCTCGTAACCATCTTGCTCGTAATATCGGCTGCCACGGCCACGGCAGCGGACCTGACCGCTGGAGGCTAGCCAATGCTTGGAGGGTCAGGGGGACTTAGTAAGTAGGTTAATAGTGGGGATAAGTAGGGCTATTATGTGGGTTATAGGGGTTATTAACCTACTTACATACTACATCCCCTTGACCCTCCAAGTAGCCAATGCTGAGTGGTACCTAAATTGGCCTCAGAACTCCACTGGTTAAGGGTTTAGGGGCTTAGGGTTTTGGGGTTTAGGGTATAGGGGTTTAGGGGTGAAGGTTTATGGTTGTTACTAGGAGTATCATAACCAAATAATACAAACTATTTTGCGAGCCCTTATAGGTACTTGGTGAGTGCAAGATACACAAAAGGCCGGAGCAACCCTGTCGGAGTTTGAGCATCTAGGGTTTAGGGTTTAGGGTTTAGGGTTTAGTCAGGATGCAAAGCGTGGGTATAAGCACCCTCTTTGGGCTCAGGGCTTCTAGTTTAGGGTTCATCGGGGAAGGGATTACGGCTGAAGGCCTCTTGAGGGCTTTACGGTCAGGGTGTGGGGTCTTCCGCATCTATCTAGGGTTTAAGCTTTAGGGTTTGGGGTTTAGGGGGATGAAGTTTGGATGTTGCTAATACTTGCAATTCTTCACTGCGCTTCCAATGAAGCTACTTCTTAATCCTACATTTCCCTCATGTCCCTTGGCTAAGGGTATCTGACCTTGAGAAACCCTCAACAAAATTGTGAATTCATTAACCTGTGGCGGCATCTTCAACTTGCTGCTCTTTCCTTGGCCGATCTTTACTACGGCATAATTTTGTCCAAGCCTTAAGGTTTTTTGTTTCTGCTTCCAATATGAGCTATAATCTCAGCTCCTTAAAGGGTGTTACATGAGGGATTATATAGAGCAGTATTACAGGGGTTATGAAGGGGGATACTAGGAATTTCGACAATTGCTCATATCAGTATGGACTATGGGAAAAAGAATACATCACTTGGCACCCCAAAATACTGCGCTTCCTAGGTGATACGGTAGGGCCCGGTAGGGTACATTCATCCACGGTATAACGCATCCTGCCATATTTGAATGTAAAGCTTGTCAGCGCGTCAGCTCTTCCTCCCGAAGCCCGTAGCCAAAACCTTGTTGGAGGTTAGCAAGGCATAAGGGAGCATATTCTATAGAAACCCTATATTCCGTTTTCCCCTACTAACCACCAGCAAGCCAAACCTGCACGTCAAACTTCATTCCGAAACCTCAAGGCCTGATCCCGGATTCCAAACCCGGAAGGCTGATTTCGAATAGTCCAAACCCTAAACCCCAAAAACCCCAAACGCCCCTAAACCCGCACACCCATAAACCCTAAACGCCTACACTCTAAAACCCTAAACCTCCTAGACGCCCCCTAAACGTCCCCTAAACTCCTAAACCCTGAATCAAGTCCGAGAAATTCCAACCAAACTCTGAGGGACCCTTAATCCCATTACCATATATAACCCTTATAGAGTCATTATATAACCCCTATATCCCTAGGATGTCCCCATATTAATCCCCATAAGCTACAAGGGTCCCTATTAGGGGTCCCTCCAAAAGTCCTTAGATCTGAACCCTAAACCCTGAACCCTAAACTCTAAGGATGGAAGACGCCTTGCCCCCGGAGCTGTCGGCAATCTGCTTCATGTTGGCGCCCTTGCCTGAGGGTTCAGGGTTTCGGGTGCTCAATGACTCAATGGGTTTCGGGTTTAGGGTTTAGGGGATGCTCAATGGACTCAATGGGTTTAGGGTTTAGGGTTTGCCTGCTGATTATACTTAAAGATTTTAGCTCTGAGCTATGGCTATCCTGCTTGTGACCTCAATGAGAGCACTAACCAAACTGTGCTTCTGAAGATTTGGATCGCTGCCGGCTTCGGCCGCAGGTCGCCCAGGACTCTGAGCTTAACATGTGGTAGTTGATCATAGCTTCTGTTCCCAAAATGGCGATCAAAACCGCTGTTCCCAAAATGGCCTTCAAAAAGAAGTTCCCTATATCGTCCTTCTAGACCTAAAAAAATGTCCCCAAGGACCTTCAAATCAACCCCATGTAGGATTGTTTGGCGTGTTCAAAATACTCGGGGTCCCTGTTATATACACCAATATACTACAAGCCTCGTTATAAGGACCCCAAAAAGGAATCCTTAATTTTGGACATCTGCAGTGCTTGGTATTGCAAGATTTCCTCCCACCACTGTGGGGCCCAGCCATAAGTTTGATGCGTATAGATTCGACACACCTACTGGGGCTGTATGAGGGTATATGGGAGATTTGAAAAGCAAATGGAAAGCAATGGATTTGCTAGAGTTCAGGGTGTGGGGAAGGTGCTTGTTTGGGTTTAGGGCGTAAGAACACAAAGCCTGCCACCACTAGCAGCAAAAGCAGTGATCATTCTACCAACGATTGCAACGCTGAGAAGAAAGATGACTGCACGCATCAATGTTACCACTGCTGCCCTGCGGGTGAAAACAGGCACAGACGCAGGTTGGTTGACCATATTATGACATAACGTAAGCTCACTTCCGGTACTACAAAGCAATGTGGGCGGTTGTCAAAATTATGGTCCCTTTTAGATCCCTATTATAATACGGCACCTAATATTTGGGGTACCCGAAAAGGGACCATAATTTTGACAACCACCCACATAACATAATACGGATAGTAAGGCCACTGCCTGCGCCGCATACCTACATATGAGCCATAGTCTGATCCCCTAGTATCCCATAAGAACCCGTATAGTACTCCCCTACATGATCCCCTATATAATCCCCTACATAACCCCCTTTAAGGAGTTTACACCGTAGCTCATATGCTGATAATTCGGAACTTCAACAACTTGAGCCTGGAAGATGATTCGGAGAGAACATCTATTTGAGGTTAGGGTTTAGGGTTCCATCACTTGCTTCCACGCCTCTGAAGGACACCCACATTGCCCATTCCCTTACACTAGGGACACCGCCAACCCAAACCTAAGACACACCACATCCATACCGTAAACACCAAACTCTCCCTAAACCCGTATGGTACTTTCCACGAATAAGTGGCCCCAGTCAAGACCTCAATATACTCTAAGACTTACTTACTATGAAGACGCGGAATGAACCTCTGCATTTCCAACCCTAAACCCTATATACCCCCGTAACATTCCTATAACAAGTGATCAGGTATCCCCTATATAACTTTACATAACCCCTTTTCACAGGACCCGAAACCCTATTGGAAGACCCAAATCCCAAAATCCCTGCGTCGTTCTCAGATCAACTGGGCTGCGCCCGTAAAGCTTCGGCACGAAGTCAAATGCCTGGAGTCTGGCTTCAGGTTTTTAAGGTTTAGTGTTCAAGGATTTGGATGTTCCCCCTAAACCCTAAACCCTAAACCGTGTTAATGGAGGGTACCCTATAAGGACTCTAACATATTGTGGCATGTAAGGTATCCCTTGGCTCTCCGGAGACTCCCATTGCAATTTTCCTAGACCCCTGGGAGGATCTAA
>CAJNIZ010003637.1:11289-23174 GCA_905231905.1 Symbiodinium pilosum | reverse complement strand
GGCCTTGCTCGAGTTTAGGGTCTAGACTCCTTAAAGGGGGTTATGTAGTGGATTCTATAGGGGGGTATCAGAGGGGTTAATGAAGGGGGATACTAGGACTTTAGACGATAGCTCATGTTGTTCAAAGCTTCAACCGCAGACCTTATTATGCCCCGTGAACCCTGAACAGAATCCTTAGATCCTGGACACTGCCCCCACTCCGGAAGAGTTTAAACATAGTTGTGCAGCCCTTGGAATTACCCCAAGTATAGAGTGCTACGGGGTGGCGACAGTACCCAACTTAGAACCCCTAAACCCACATAGGAAATCTTCCTTCCGAAGCCTGCTCAGGGCTTGGGGTTTCTTTCCTGGGTGAATAACGGTATCTATTTTATAGGGATTTTGTAAGGATTATATTCCCTCATAACCACCAATAGGTTCAGGGTTGAGTACACATGATTGCACGGACTTGGTTCCCCGTTTGAGCAACGGGAATTTGTGAATTCGTGCTACCTCCAATGTACCTGGATTATATACTACACTTGTACAGGGCCTTTGGGGCTACACGTTTGTAAGTATGCCTCTCAAATCGCCCCCCGTCCACATCCCCTCCCGGTCATTTCAAGCAACATCAACGATTGTCAGGAAAACTTGCACACCCTTCCCGCCCTGTATTTGGAAATGTTTCACCACTCTATCTGGGTTCCAAGACATTGGGGTCCCGTTCAGGGTCTGCAGTACTTTGAGGTCCATATATTGGTGTCCCCCTGTTTTTAGAGAAGCTACCGTATACCTCAAACAGTGAGAAGTGCTTGTTTGGGTCTTGTGACGGCGGCAAGTTTTGCTCCATCAAACGTTTGCGCGCACTTTGTAGTTTCCATAAATGGGTGGAGCCCAATGTAGATCCCCCAACACTATAATCCTCATTCTCTGGACCGCCAAAAAATGTAACCCTACTTTTTGGAAACCTTATTCCCAGCAAACCACACCATTAGAATCCCAGCTTCGCTTGCATTTCCATTTTCTTTTCGATTGACTCTCCAATATTCCCTACACCCTACCTATATAGCCCCTTGTTCAGCCTTTACATTGGGCACTTAACTCTGAAAAATTGGGTGCCGTTAAGGTGCCTGACGTGCAAAGCTTGACTTTCCCCGCGCGCATGGCTCGAGCTACGGCAATTTGTTTGATCATGCGATTTCCGGAGAAATTGCAGGAAGTAATTTAAGGTATAGAGTTTGTGGGTTCGGGGGGGGCATATATTTCTGCAAGCACAATTCCCCGATGTCGAAATTTGAAAGCCCCACATTGTAGTCAACCTCCACCCCAAGCCCGGAACCCTAACCCCTGACTCCAAAATCCTCTTCAACCCATAACAACTTACAGCTTCTGTCCGCAGCGACCCTTGAGCTTCCTAAGTTGGGAGGTTTCTCAAAACAATCTTGAGAGTTCAGGGTTTAGGGGGCCCTCAACGACCCCACTTCAATCCCTGTATATCCTCAAAGTACCCAGGGTACCCTTGGACCGTAAACCCTGAAGCCTAAACCCTACCCCAGGGGTACCCTGTTTTGAGAGACCCTCAAGTTAGCATCCATGGCCGGCCGCGGACAATAGCCGTTCTTCCACTTGGGCCAGGCCTGGCTGAGGCTTAGGGTTTCGGGTTTAGGGGTTTTGGGTTTTGGGGTTGGAGGCTTAGCGGCGTTGGGTTTTGGGTTTTGGGCTTAGGGCCGGGTTTGGGGTTTAGGGTCTAGGGTCTAGAGGTTTGGGGTTTAGAGGTTGAGGGTTTAGGGGTTCAGAGGTGTAGGGTTAAGGCAGAGTCCCGCAGGACCTAAAGTACCTGAGGCATGTTCATGTTGTGATACATACCCTCCACCACCCAATTTAGGGCAAACAAACTCAGACATTGAATCTGGATTGTCACTTTGGGCTCCCTGCGGCCCTGCATATGCTTCATCAACTTCACATCAAATGGTGTGGACGGCCATTAGTTGTACAATATTCGGACCGGCGAGAGTTTCTGGCCAGCCGGAACAAAGCTGGTTCTGGTTGCCGACCACAGCGTCTTGGCTGAGTAATGCGGCATGAACTCCGCAATCTTACTTGGAGGCCCATGGGACTTAGTAACTACTTATAACTGGGATTATATCCCTACTTATAATTGGGGTAACCATTATAAACCCGTTTAGGGGGGTTATAAGTAGGGTTAGAAGCCCAGTTAGAAGTAGTTACTGAGTCCTATGGGCCTCCAAGTACAGCAAAGGGCCCGCTCAGCGGCTTCAGCAGTACCAGCAGGGAGGCGTCCGGTCAAACCCTAAGGGTCCAAGTACCCAATAATTAGGTACCTGGGATTTGGGTAATAGTAATTATAGTACAGGCTTTGGGTAAGTATATGATTATTAGGTATTTGGACTCTTAGGGCAATTGAGCAGGTTTTTCTTTTTAACTGGGGCACTGTAGTTCTGCATGTCGCGTAGAATATTGTCGTCGTCTTGGGCATAATCTCTAATGTGAAGGATATATACATATAAATATATACATAGTCTTACAGTGTTCATCTGCCAAGAAGACACTACTAAATGTGTTTTTTTTTCCAGAGAGGGGTCCAGTTCATGTACCAAGAAGGTCAAGAAACCTTATTGCAGCGACTCCCAAAAGGGGACCCCCAAGTTAGGGTTTAGGGTTTGGAGTTTAGGGTTTAGGCTTTAGGGTTTAAACCCTGCAAACCCTAAACCCTAATTAAGGCCTATATACGCCCTAAGCCCTAATCCATTTTAGTACCAACCGCACAGTAGGCGCTCAAACAACTCCCAATATTGTTGTTGAGGTCTATATGAGGCACACTATACAAAAATGAGCCAAGCAATCTAGAACCGCAACATGTGTTGAGTGCTTGTGGCCTCGACGTCCCAAACCCTAAATCTTGAGCCTTAGATTCCTAAGCCCTAACCCCCCAAACCCTAACTAAGCCCCTAAACCCTAAACCGCTAAACACCTTAAACCCCTAGACAGCCTAAACACCCTAAACAGCCTGAACCCTTGAACCTCTAAACCCCTAAGCACCCTAAACACCGTAATCCTCTACACGCTAAACCCTAAGCCAGATCCGTCTTGCTTTGCCAGGCACCAGGGCAATGGAGCAATGCAGGTAACGGCTTCGCCCAAGGCTGCCAAGGCTGGATTGCTGTGAAGGGTTTAGGGATTTCCCAAAATTCGGGGTACCTTGGAAGGGGTTGATAGAGGATGTATAGGGTTCTATAGGGTTATATAGGGGTATTCCGGATTTAGGGGTTTCCCAAATTAGGTGATGTTTTGTGGGGGGTCCGACAAAAAAGGATTATAGTAGTTGGGGGTCTATAGTGGTCCCCTCATTCAAGGAAACTACCATTCGTGGTTTGGGAGTTCAATGGGTTTCGGATATAGGGTTTACTAGACAAGGATTTAGGGTTCAGGGTTTAGGAGTTTCAGGGGTTTAGGAGTTTCATGGGTTTAGGAGTTTTGGGGTTTAGGGTTTAGTTTGCGGGCTTAGGGTTTAGGAGCTTAGGGTTGAAGTTGAACAGTTTGGGGCTTGAGGCTTATTAGGATGTACCTAAACCCTAGAAGTATGTGGAATAATGGCCTTTATGGCTGCTATTCTGGGTTTAGGGCTATTGTTTTACCTACTTTGGGTGATTTAGGTAGCGTAAACTTTGCCTAATAGACTTAAAGTAAGCTACGGCCAACGCCGTACTGGAAATCTGGGACCCTAAACCCTATTAAGTTACTGGAAATCTGCGTTCCCTCTGCAAGGGCGTATATAGGGTTGTATAGACAGTGTAAGGTTAACTGGCAATTCTAAACCCTAAACTAACACTGCTCTATAGGGTTACCCAGGGGTTATATCGGGTGTAGGGTAAAGTTACAAGCCAAAACACTAAACCATACAGCTACCAATCTGGTGTTCTGAAGCCCAAGGTACTGCACCCTTTCATGGGGGCCAGCCGCAGGCATTTCCGCTGACCTATGACAACGCTTCTGGGGCTAAGGTTCTAGGGCTGAGAGTTTAGAGTCTCAAGTTTAGGGTTTAGGGTTGAAGGCTTAGGGTGGAGGAGTCAGCAACATGGTTTCTGGCTTACCGTTTCGGGCGGAGAGTTTAGGGTTTGGGGTTGGGCTCCCACAGTGTTGTACTTGTTGTACTACTTTAGGTGGCTTAGGGATGAGGGTTGATTGTTGAACCCTAAACCCTTCGTTCGAAGAATCTCGGTGGAGCTTTTTTTGCATAGTGTTGCAGGCCACCTAAGAACTTCAGGGCGCAGTCGCTTTGGAGGTTAGTTCCAAGGGCTTGTTGTTTAGGATTGGGGAGGTCTAGAGGTGTAATTGGGATTGGAGCTCTGGAGGTTGGGGCCTATAGTCCCCCTTAAGTAGATAGAATATGTGGTATATGGGGATCTTATTCTAATCTACCCAAAACCAGATTCTAGCCCTAAACGCTAAACCCTATAATATACCCTAAACCCTATACTCTATCTACTTAAAGTGGACTATAGGTTTAAGGTCTCTCAAGATTGAGGGGGAGTTGGTCGTACTATGCATGTATACTGCTGTGCCTAGAGTCCCAGATTCAATTCTTTGGGTTTAGGTTGGGTACTGCCCCCCATCAGTAACAGCTGGATAATAATTATAATATGGTTATGTATAGCTCTTAATAGGACCCCTAATATAGACTGTTACTGGGGGGGGCAGTACCCAAGGTTTAGGCTTTAGGGTTTTGGGGTGCTTCTGGGTTACTCCTA
Source organism: Symbiodinium pilosum (assembly GCA_905231905.1). NCBI lineage: Eukaryota > Dinophyceae > Suessiales > Symbiodiniaceae > Symbiodinium > Symbiodinium pilosum. The sequence goes on along the minus strand of CAJNIZ010003637.1, from coordinate 18,426 downwards.
AAACCAAGTTGTAGTAAAGTGATGCCCTCTTTTGATTTTCCTTGGTTGCTAAGGACCCTGATTCAATGTTTAGCCCTAAACCCTTATAACCCTAAACCCCAACCCTTAACCCTAAACCCCAAACTTTAAGCTGAACCCTAAAGCAGATAGGGTCTAGGGCTTTCTAAGAATAGGGCCTCCTCCTTCTTTACGCTTCTAGACTATAATACCAGTTCTGAAGCTCACACAGAAACCGGCATCTTAGAACCCCCCTCCTCCACACCCAGCGGGAGCCTTCTTTTCAGAAGAAGCTTCCTGTTATTAAGCCGAACGCCAGCATTCATGGATGAGCTCCTGCTCCACACTCTGTACCCCACCCCCCAAGTGCAACCATTAACGTCCGCTTGTGCTAAACCCTAAATCCTAGGCCCTAAACCCTCTGAGGGAGTATGGAGGAGTAGATCCCGATGACCGCCCTGAAGTAATGCCCGAGAATCGTCCATAAGCTCAACCTCAACCCCCATTCCCCATTAAGTTTAGGGTTTAAGGCACTCCCCATTAAGTGCCAGCATAAGTCTCTGGGAAGACCGTGCAATACAAGTTTGATGTCAATTTGCTTGCATTTGCGGCTCATTGCTCGGACTCTCACACCCGTGGCAAAAAAAACTACAAAACACAAAACCCCAAACCGTCATCCGGAACGAAATGGGGAGTGTATGACCTTGTCCTTCACCTAAACCCTAAACCCTAAACCCTAAACCGCTTCAGCGGCTCATAGCATGAAACCCCACAGCTAGCTTAACTCCTACACTCTCAGAGTCACCCTGACCGCCCAAACACACGTTCTCAGAGCCTTCAACCCCCAAATCATGGGTATTTTGGCTATTACTATGAGAAGTTCCTGGACCCCCAAAGTAGGTAAACTACTGGCCGAAAACACCGCCCAAAACTCCATGAGTTTACATATTTTGGGGCTCAGGTTAGGAGGCCCAGGTAGCTCCCCAGCCCAAAGACACCACAACCCAAACCTCAAGATCCTCAGATCGACAAGCCATAGGGTTTGGGGTTTAGGGTTGGGAATCAGGGTTTAGGATTCAGGGTCTGGGGGTTGGGGTTTAAGGGGTGTTTCAAGCCTCAAGCCTCATAGGGTCCGCCGTCCTAGGTCCATCCTACCGTCCACAGCATGTGTTGCCAACAACAAGCCTGATTCCCAAGCCTCAAGAGTCCCTATACACCCTCAAGCCCCTCAACCCTCTGAACTCCAATAGCACAAAAGCGGAAACCATCAAGTCCTCCAACTCCCTCCTGCTCAGTAGGCATCGCAGAAATGGGTCATAGAGATCATTAGTTCTACAGGGACAACTACAGGGATCATGTCCTTCATTCCTTACTAATGAAGCACTCTGAACCCCTATACCCTCAACCCCCAAGCCCACCGTCTCAGGATTGGTCGTCAACCTGGCCTAGCTGGATACACTCAGGGCCCCAATCGGGAGGCCCAGTATCCGGGATGCAGGCAATGGGGCTGCAGGCAATGGGAATGCAGGGTATGCAGGCGCCCGGGATGCAGGGCAGCGGGATGCAGGGCTCCGGGATGCAGGCAGTCGGAATGCAGGCAGCCGGAATGCAGGGGGCCGGGATGCAGGGGGCCGGGATGCAGGCGTCCGGGATGCAGGCAACCGGAATGCAGGGGGCCGGGATGCAGGGGGCCGGGATGCAGGGTGCAGGAATGCAGGCAGCTGGGATGCAGGCGTGGGGTGCGCCTGGGATGCAGTGGGAGGGTTTCTTAAAGTTCAAGGTGCTTGGGTACTAGGATTTTGGGGGACAGGGTCGGTAAGGCTTTTGGATTTTGGCTTTGGACATTTACGGGTTTGGGGGGGATGCGATAGGGATCCCCCTGATTGAGTCCCTTCATGTGTTGCCTATATGGAAGCTGGTCTGAGAGGTATGAGCCAGGAGTAATTATGAAATCGGTGCGTGGTTGGTCTTAACTTGGTTTTGCGTGCTGTCAATTTCTTCCTACATAGCCAACGGATGTACAGTGAACACCACCGCCTGATAGTGCAAAAGGTCCACGGCCAGTAAATGAGAGGGTTTTCAGGGACTGCAAACTGTACAAAGGGATTGCGGGTAAACATTTTGGATTCTTTGGGGGTAACGAGAAGAAGCTACCTAGGATTTTTTTGCTGGTGGATGTGCTACGCGGATGGTGAGAACATATCTTCAGCATAAGGAGTGGTAGTAGACGGCGTGACCGTACGTTTTTTAGTAGTAGAAGAAGTAGTTCAATAGGGAAAGTATCAGTAGTCATAGTGGAAAAGCAAAGTAGTAGCAGCAGTATGGTAGCAGCAGAACTAGCAATACTTCCTGGTGGTTACTAGGGAATAATATGGTCCCCATACAATCCCTATAATACAGGCCCGTATTCCGTCCTAGCCCCCAGTAAGAGTACCCTAAAGCCTAAACCCTGACGTAGATGCCAATGTGGGCAGTCAAAAACATGACGCAGCAGTGCTGGTAGCCTCGCAGGACTTGTCTTTGGACCACCCTGAAGAGGTCGTGGCGCCGTTGGTTGAATCGCACCCGCCTGACATCGTCCTTGGATATTGCAGGTTGTTCCTGGACAGAGCCATTGCGGATGAGATCGTGGAAGACCGCTTTGGAAATGCTTTGCTCCGGCTCTTCAAGCAGCATCGTTTCGAGAGATAGGCGGCAATCCTCTTTCGCAGGAATTGTTTACCAAACCAGACCTTTGGCAAGCCTGTCAGCAATGGAGCGTTGGCAACCTCATGGACTCGACGGTGGTGGCCTCGTTTGGCGATGATGTTCTCCACCAATTCCAGATGACACCACGCCGTCCCCCAGTAGTAATTAGGCTCAAGACACAGAGTACTTGTCTGAGTTAAGATCCCCGTGCATCCCCTCCCACAGCATCCAGAAACTTCTCAAGCAATGCCGACCCCAAAGGGAATTTCTTTTTTTTGCAAAGCTTCCTGGGACGAAGCCCAAGTGTGGATTTGATTAAGGAATGGGCCTCGGTGCCGACAATGTGCGCAATGCCGCTGCAGGCCCGTAAGATGAGCTAGAGTCCAACCTCCTTAAAGAAGAGTATCAATGGGGATGATAGCAGTTTAGATTATGGCTCAGATGGCCTTATCAAGATAGCGTGACAGCCAGGAAATTTGTGAATAGCAATGACGATTAGGGTTTATGGTCCACGGTCCATGACCAGCCTTATATGAAGTAGCTTTTGAGTTCAGGGTTTTGGTTAGTGTACATAGGGTTTTCCGCAAGATTGCCGAATGTATATGGTGTCGAATCTTGGCGTGCCAGAAATAAGACTGTGACATATAGTACTATAACAATCTTTATCCAAGCCCCTGTTCAGATGAGTCACGACCCTGCAAGAACCCTGTAAGGCATAAACCCTCAATCCCTAACGCTTGTTACGCACTGCCATTCTTGTATACTTCTACTGTTCATGAAGGACACCATGCACCACCCCTAACCCCAAGCCGCGGAGCTCCTAAAATCAAGTACTGTGTGCGGTGCAAGGCATACAGGGTGGTGCAAGATTTGATTGAATTTGGGCATGAAGCTATTGCCCAACTCCCTACTCTCTGACCGCCAGCTGCGCGGTTACGTGCGAGCAGGAGACACTATTCACGACCTCTTGCGTTGTTTTTACCATGGTGGCATCTGCAGCTACGAGCTCTACGAGTTCACGCAGCGCTTGGAAGCAGTGGGCATGGACAGAAGTGCTTGGATGGAATCTGTCCGTGGTGGATATGCAGATTCTTTTAATCCGCACATGCGGGTAGTGCCCACAGGGCATGCTGCACGTCTTGGGGCCAGCGTATTTTGGCGAGAAAGCATGGAAAGCTCGAGCAAGCGACGCAAGAGGCGTTCTCCACGCCATCCACCTCTGGTGCCTGACAGAAGCAGATCGTAGTCCAGCAAGAGCATTGCGTCGACGTTTAGGGTTTAGGTACTAGAATAAGGTATATAGTGGGGATATATACATAGAAAGGATCATGGAAAATGGAAACTACTATTTAGGGTTTAGGGCTGAGGGTTGCTGAGGATCGGGCTTGCTGTGGTTTCCCTGAATCATCGCAGTGTTACGATCCGACAGGAAAGAGTGATGTCATGTTCACAACTCCCCCACACGGAAGCACCTCACATTTTAAAGCATAAGGACCTGCAGCATCCCAAACACACATCAGAAAGCCTAAACCCTAAGCGCCCCAATTCCTAAATCCTATAGCCTAAACCCTGGGTCCGCCAATCCTTAAGCCCCAAACCCTAAGCGCCCCAGCAGCTGACGCTAAATCCTAGACCCTAGACTTCAGTCCAAACCTCTGAATCCCGAAGCTTGCAAAAAGACAAGGCCAATGTGAGCAACACGGAGCCCCATGATGAGGTATAAGCGGCTTAGGGTTAGGGTTTAGGGGTTTAGGGCTTAGGGCTTAGGGTTTAGGGGTTTAGGGCTTAGGGTTTAGGGTTTAGGCTTCAGGGTTTAGGGTTTAGGGTTTTGGGTAAGATAATGGACCAAGACGCTTAAAGAAGCCAAAAACCCTACACCCCAGAAACATACACGTTCTTTTCTACATACGTTTTAGACGGATTTGGTACCCTTAAGCCACAGACCCTCAAGTCTAAACCCTAAATCCCAATCCAGGACCATCCTGAATTGCTAAATCTCAAACCTTAAGCCCCGCGGCTTAGGGCATAGGATAAACCATCAAACTCTCTAAACCACCCCAATGCATACATCTCCCCAAATCCCCAAGCCTTAAACCCCATTCCCTATTTCAGGGTCCAGTGCCTAAGAATCTTATACTTTGGGATTCATACAGACGAAATCGCTATTTAGGTTGTGGTGGATTGTATGAAACTCTATATTTTGGACCCTAGCGGTTTGAGTTCCCCAAGCCTTGAACTACACCCTGAACGCATATCTCCTAAAACCTAGAAGCTGTAGGGTATTAGGGTTCAGGGTCTATGGTTTAAGGTAAACCCTAAACCCTCAGTTATCCCTAAACCCTAAACTCTAAACCCTAAACTTTACGCCCTAAGTTGTGACTCGCAAAAACAGGTTCCCAGCCAAATGCGGATTGCCACGCCGCAGCCTCGAGTTCAGCCGCCCGCCCAACCAGGGTCCCCGGAGGCCGGGTCTCTGGGGTTTAGAGTTTAGGGCTTAGGGGTTAGTGTTTAGGGTTCAGGGATTAGGGTTTAGGGTCACAGTAATTTACTTGGAGGGTGTATAGGGTTTGGATCAGGTTACTTGGTTCAAGGCATTAGGGTTTAGGTTTCAGGGCTTCGCATTTGGGGATTCCTGAATAGGGCTGAGGGTTTAGGAATGAGGGAGTACCTAAACCCCCCAAAGTAGGTAAAATAACAGCCCTAAACCTAGAATAACAGCCACAAAAAAGGCCATTATTCTACATACTTTTAGGGTTTAGGTAGGGTTTAGGGCTTTGGGAAACAGCTTTAGGGTTTAGGGACTGCCTCGGCGTCGAGTGTTATTCACCCCCTCCTCAGTAAGTGTACCTGGACCCCAAAAGTGGGTAAAATAATAGCCCAAAACCTAGAAAAAACACGTACTTTTAGGGTTTAGGTAGTTATAACGTCTAGGGTTGATGGTTTAGGGTTACAACCCACTGGCAGGTTTGTGAGTCGAATGACCATCGTTGGAAGTAGGATGAACGCATAGTTGCTTAGTAGGCTATCGGCACCTATAACCCCAAATACGGGTAACGCCTACTAATTACGGGGTAATTATTTCTAAGCTGTAGCTAAGTCAGGTTACAGGCAACACTCCTTTCAACTATGGGTTGTGGTTCAGGTTTTGTCAAGACTGCAGGCCAGAGTGGCAACAGGCTTGGGTAAAGCTGTGCGAAGTACTAAAATGAGCAGTAACAAAAAGTCCCTCAAAGTCAAGTAACTTTGGTGATAAGTAGGAGTTAATTACACTTACAAAGAAGTTGTAGACAACCCCACCCAACTTGGAGGGTCGGGGGGACTTAGTGAGTAGGTTAATAATGGAGATAATAGGGGTTATTATATGACCTATAGGGGTTATAAGTATACTTACAAAGTCCCCCTGACACCCCAAGAAGTGGCTGCCGGAAGCACATGCCTTTGCTGATGGCGTCCTTGGCTTCAACTCTGAAACCTAAACTCGAGGTTTCGAGCTGGCTTAGGGTTGAGGGTTGTTTAGGGTTCAGGGTTTACCTAGACCCCCAAGTACCCTCTATAGAACCTAAGTATCCCCAAATAGAAGCTACATAGACCCTATTTTAGGGTACTGGGGGGGGTCTAGGTAGGGTTTAGGGTTTTGAGTTTGGAGCTTAGGAGGGTGTAGGGCTTTTGTTTTGCAGTCTAGGGTTTAGGGTTTAGGGGGTTGCATGCATCCTTCTTAGGGAGAGTTGAAGACCTTGAACCATGGCCTGAATTCCCGGGCATCCCTTTTAATCCCCCCCTGCCCAGCCCCATTAGGCTGGGCTTAAGATAAATCATTACAGAGGAAACCCTTTCATTTACTGTATACCCATACCTACGATAAGTTGATTTAAGTTCTGCATCAGCAGCCCCAGCAGGGGTTGGGATTTAGGCCTAAAGATAAATATCCGCCCGCGATATAACATGGGCTCCTCTGCCACTCCCCCCTATACTATCTCCTAGGTTCCCCCCTTTCATTAGCCTAATTAGCCTCAAGTATGCTAGCAAAATCAAGGGGAACCCATGAATTTAGTCTCCGATCTCATAATGGAGGGAGTTTTTCCATTAGGGGGTGAAGTTCGTTTAGGGTTTATGCCAGGACTGACTATGTGGAGCGCAGTATGTTCTCAAGCTTTGGGTGCTCACAACCTTACGCACAACCCCCATGCCTGAAGCTGCACTTGCGCAATTCGAAGGCTATGGTCAAACAACGGCCCCCCTGTTCAGGAACTTAAGAGCCTCCGGCTCAGTCCGCCGACCGCGGGAGCGCAAATGGTGAGGGCCGCGGGGCAGGGGCATGGTCGCAACGACGCCGCAACAACGGACGCGCAGCCCAGGGCGCGTTGTTCGTCGTACGCGCATGACGCGATGTCAGTGACGCGTGATTCTGGAAGTTCGTCGACACGTATGTTCTCGTCGCTGTTGGGGTCGCGG
>CAJNIZ010003637.1:0-11189 GCA_905231905.1 Symbiodinium pilosum | reverse complement strand
GCCCGGTCCCGGTGGCCCGGTCCTGTCCCGCTTTAAGGGCGCGCGAAAAAAGACCTATTCTGAAGAAATCAGGTGGTGCAACAGGTTTGGCCAAGGTTCGGAGGGGCTGGGCTGCTCCGTGCAGGGGCTTCGGGCCTGGGCCCACAGGGGCTTGGGGCCCGGGTCCCAGGCCTAGAACGCAACCAGTGAAACGGCTGCCGCAGATGTGGGCCCAGATGTGGGGCCTGGAGGGAAGCGGGCACGGGATACCCCCCCTACCCCCCCCCTCCCCCCCACCCCCCCCGCCTTTCTAAAGGAAGAGGGTTTTCACCCTCTCCGTTACTGAAACCATCCAACACGCCCCCCAAGGTCGGCGGACTAGAGACTGGGGTTTCAGGATTGACCACTAAACCTAAAACCCCAATCCCTAAACCCTAATCCTTAAACGCTCCCTAAACCCCACACCCCAAACCCTAATCCCTAAACCCTAAGCCCTAAACCCCAGAGTTTGAGGTCCTTGAAAAGCCCAAGTTTAGATGGTCCGGCTTCCGGCAGCCTAGCTCTGCATATCTCCCAGATATGCCAGACCTAACATCAACTGGTTTAAGGCTTTGGGCTTAGATTAAGTTACCAGAATGTGTATAGATCGTAGTATCAAATTTCCCCGATATAGTAATTCAAGTTAAGTTCCTCAACAGCAACCCAGTCAAGCATCTACTAGGGTTTGGGGTTTAGGGTGTCGAGTAGAACTCGAAGCCCGCTTGTAGACATTGATGTGCACATGTATGTGTGTCTGTGCATATATGTAATTTATGCATACAGGTACGCACAAAATCCGCATGGGTGTCAGAAGGTGGCGGCGCTTTAGAATTTTGATGGCAGACGTGGGTTAGTCCCTTCCGCCTAACATTGAACCGTCCATGCTCCTGATAGTAAACCTTCCAGTTGTCCCTAAACCTCAAACCTTGAACGCAAGAAAATGAGAAAATGTACTACCAAGATGGGTGGGGTTTTTGACATCCTGAACCCCAAAAGCATGTAGAATAATCGCCTTTTGGGCTGTTTTCTTGTGTTTGGGGCTATTGTTTTACCTACTTTTGGGGTCCAGGTAGAGGGAGGAGATGACATCCTAAACCCTAAACCCTAAACCCTGTGCAGGATCACCGCCTCCAGCGACTTCTGAGCCCCTCTCTCTGCATTCAGGGTTTCGGGTTTAGGGTTTAGGGTTCAGGGTTTAGGGGTTTAGGGTTTAGGGGTTTAGGGTTTAGGGTTTAGGGCTCAGCATGGATTTAGGGTTTGGGATGTAGGATCAAGGGTGAGAGGGTCTGGGGTTGGGATTTTGGGTTTATGAGGACTTTCAGGTTTTGGGGGTCAGGAGGCGAGAAACCTGAATCGGCTCCCTGCTTCCCCTACCCTGACTTGGCTTTAGCTTTTTTTGCATCACTGGTCTGGTCAGCTACCACTGTCACCCACGTGATGTCCAGACAGGTTCCTTCATACCTAGACCTCTATGCCTTGACCCCTTGTCTTGAGTACCTAATCTTGTGCATAGATATCCTAAACCCTAAAGCCTAAACCCTCAACCCTCCTAAACACGGGGGGTATGGTATAGAGGTCGAGGTATAGTTCCAAAAATTGGGTGAGATGATACTCTCTCCTGTCGGGCATGCCTAAACCCCCAAAGTAGGTAGAATTTTAGCACCAAACCACCTAACAAAAGAGCCAAAAAGGCCATGGTTCTAGATACCTTTGTAGGGTTTGGGTAGTACCTTCCCGGTAGTCCGTACAGTACGTACCTTGAGTGGGCCGTCCCTGAAAGAAGCCACCACCTCTTCCTGATCTAATGACTTTTGCCAAGGTTTTAGGCTGTTTTAGGGTTTAGGGATAAGGGTTTAGGATTTAGGGACTTGGGGTTTAGGGTTGAGGGATTTAGGGTTTAGGGATCAGGTTTTAGGGTTTAGGGTTTTAGGGTTTAGGGTTGCAGTGATCCCCGCCCTGTTCCGCAATCCAAGGTGCTCTGCGCCCAAACGAATGCGACATCTCCGCACTTGCCACTGAACTGCCTACACACGTCTATCCACTTAACCCCCATTGTTCAGGGTGTGTGGTTTAGCAGTTATTACCTTCTAACTAGTCGGTAACAATCCATAGAACTGTAGGTAATTGCGGGATACACCCAAAGGGTCTATCAGGCTATATCGTATATACTTAGGGCTTGAAGCGGTTCCCATATAATGAGCTACTTTTTTGGGCCCAGGAATATACCATTAGCTACATGGACCCTTTGGGACAGGGCATTTGCAGTGCGCTGCCCTGCAGTTTAGGATTCATTTTTGCAGGTGGACGATCCCGAAGTGAGTAGTGTCAGTTTCACAAAAAATGGGTACCTAAAAGGGGATATAGGGTTCAATAGGGGTAATCTAGAGTTTACGGCTTCCCAAAATTACTGATACTTTTTTCCTCCTTCCATACTGAGGATTATTGTATTTGTGGTCTTTTTGGGGCTGCCCCCGCCCCCCCGCCCCCCCCGAACTCTGTTTCAGGGTCTAGGGTTTAGGGGCTCTTCCCCGGAGCGTGCCAACATAAAAGGCAGGATCTGTCCCTAAACCCCAAGCCCTAAACCATCATAACATTTCAATTGGCTGCGACTTGACACAAGCTGCAAAAAAATCCCATGCCAAAGTCCGAATTCCGAGCTACCCAGGAGGTTAAAATGCTTTACCTGGACCACCAAAGTTGTAGAAAGACTAGTCCCAAACCTAAAGCATAGCAGAAAAACCCTAAACCCCGACAACCCTAGGTTCTGCGACATCCCCCAAGTGTGAACTGTGGAGTCTATGGGAAAGACGGTCCCTCCAGCTTGCAAAAATCCCAACCCTATGGTTCCAAGCACCCAATAATCGGTTTAGGGTTTAGGCTTTAGGGATCAGGGTTTAGGCTTTAGGGATCAGGATTTATGTAGGGTTTATAGGGTATAAATGTACACATTTGCCCAAATCCTGTGCTACAAGTACTGTTGCCCAAATCCCAAGAACCTGTATATTGGGTAGCTATACCCTAAACCCTTCAAACCCGAAGCCCTAAAGCCTAAACGGTGGGGTAAAGGAAGATCCTAGCTCAGCTCGGAGGAGCCTATCTTGATCTAAGGTTTTAGGGTTTAGGGTTCAGGGTTTAGGGTAAGGTTGTAAGTATGGGCCCTTCATATGGGCCCTTAGGCCTTTCAGGAGGATTCTAGGGACCCGTAAGGGTACATATAGGGTATATAGTAGGTATATCAGGATCCAAGGGTAAAGGGTGTTATGCTAGGGGCCCATAGCTTCAGCCTTAGACTTGATAACTGTCATGGAACCAGGCCCATACTGAGCTAGAGTCTAAACTGCAACAACCGGCGGCCAGCGCAAAGGATGTGGCAACAGTGCCTTAATAACCATAATGAGTCAAAGTTGAGATGGGTGAGTGTCTCACTCACATTTAGGTTTAGCCTATCTATCGGCGTTGGCCTAGAGGGTTTGAGACTCTAAGTGAAATAAGATTGTTGTGGAGTGATGCCAATATTTGGCAAGGCTTTCGCATGCACACCTCACGCAGACCCATCATTGACAACCCCCTCCCCTTAATAGGGATCCTAATATTTAGGACCTTAAAAGGAGGAGGTTTATTAATCACAGGTCTACATTACACCTCATCAAACCTTTTGCCCTTAAGTTCCGAACTCCGAGGCAAACGCTTTGTGGTGCTGCGCGACTTTAAAGGCATCCGGGGAAAGTGTTTGGAGGTCGACCGAGTGGGATAACCCTGAGGGCCCAAGTACCTAGCAATCATATACTTCCCCAAAACCTATACTATAATAAGTATTCCCCAAATCCCAAGTACCTAAGTATTGGGAACTTGGACCCGTAGGGTAAAGGGTCTCAGTACCTAATACTTGGGTGGCAAGTGGGGATCTAGTTTGTCTAGAAAGGCTGTGTCTGTAGGGTTTGGGGTTTAGTAAACCCTAAACCCTAAACCCATGCCTCGGCAATGTCAACTACGTATTCCCCAAAATCTAGATACCCGATTCCCGGGCAGCGGGATGGGTTTAGGGTTTAGGGATGTGATGATTTTGTACCTGCGTCCTGCGAACCAAAGCACATATAAAGAGCAACGCGTTCATCCGTCGACCCACCGTGAGACCCAACTCCAACCCCAAGACACATGGGCACTTCTCAGAATCATGCTTGCGGAAGGCTTAGGGGACTCTTCCTCTTGAGTCATTGAACAAGGACTACAGTATTTATAGGGATTAACCCTAAACCCTACACCCTAAACCCTAAACCCTAAGAAGTTGCCCTGAACCCTTAAGGTCTAAACCCTAAACCCTTGAACTCTGAGTTGCATCTAGTAGCCCCTGTAACAATTTGCTTTATACCCAAGAGCTAGCAGCCTAGGGCCTACTCTACATGGTTAGGGGTCTATGATTCATACATAGGGATTTAGGACATAGGGTTTAGGATTTTCTGGTCGAGGTTCCAGGGTTTAGTGTCTGAGGTTTAGGGTACGGGTAGTTCGGGAAAGTTATGAGTTGAGTTTCCGTTGCATGCTGGTTTCATGGGACCACCTTGCTCCCCTTCCCAGTACCCAAAACCCAACACCTTCAGCCAAAAAAGTACAACCTCCTTTCAGATTATTAAGGATGGTGAAGGCTTGTTAGGCCCTAGTAGCTCGGGGAGGTGCACATTGCTGAGCCCATGATCGTAAACCCTAACCCCTAAACCGGAAATCTAAACCCCAAACCTTGAGCCCTAAAGCCTGAACCCTAAACCCTAGACCCTAAACTTTAAACCCTGAAACGAACTTAGATTCTTCTTAGCTAGAAGTTGCTGTCACCATGGTTTGAGTTGTTAAAGTTCCGGTTCTTACGTGGACCACAAAATATGTAGAATAATTGACTTTTATGACTTTTTGTGGTGGTTTAGGGGTTGGGGTTTAGAGTTTAGGGTGCCATCATTTGACGAACCTTTGGGGTACAGTAATGCTGTTCTGGGCTGTCTGGGCGAATGTTGATGTGTTGGAGGATCAGAGTTCATTTTAAGACTCCGGGAAAGGTAGGGTAACCCTTCGCGACAATATCGATGCCCCATTTTTGGAACCCCCCTTCCCACGTACGTTCCTGAAATCCGGTGGGATGCCACAGTTTGAGAAATCAGCAAAATACGCGAACTGTCTGTACTTGGAGGCCCATGGACTCAGCAACTACTTATAACTGGGATGATGACACTACTTACAGTTGGGGGTACCCCCTGTAAGCCCATTTAGGGGTATTATAAGTAGGGTTATGAGCCCAGCTATAAGTAGTTACTAAGTCTCATGGGCCTCCAAGTAGAGGTCCAAGATCAGCCTTTGTTGAACTCAGCTGCTGCAGCAGTGTTGCTGAGCTGAATGCACGGTTGGGGGCGGTTAGGTTTTGGTGGTTGATTGTTTAGGGTGTCGTTTACGCTTAAGGGCTGTAGGGTCATAGGGCGATTGGAGGGGATTGCTTGTCGGCGTCTTTAGTGTTTGTGGTGTTCTTGGGAAGGATGTTAAAGTTATCCGCCCGCTGCGTGCAAAATCATCACCAGCAATTGTGGAACGCAAGTGGGCGAAGTGTGCAAGTGTGTGGGATCCGTGGAACTTTTCCCGCCAACGGTGCGTCTGTGAAGGCAAGTGTGGTTCTGTTGTCAATGGTAGGCGTGCGCACGCGTGCTAGTAGCTTCATGATCGAGAGCTTGCGATGTATATAAGTGGTTTGGCACTAATTGTTGAGTGTAGGGGAAAAGCACACCTACGAGAAGCAGTAGTACGCAGTGAAGTCGGTGGAAGGAGCAGCGGTATCAGAAAGGTGGTTGTGGTGTATAGTCCTCCTGAAGTAGATAGCATATGGGGTATATGGTGGTATATGGGAATCTTATTATCACTTAGAACATATCCAAGGCCATATTCTGTCCACTTGAGGGGGACTATAGAAATTTGCAGGGTTGAAAGGGAGGGAGTGGCTTTGTGTTATTGGGTCCATAGTTGTTTTGCTTTGTTCCAGCTGCAGTCCATCACTCAATGGGTTTAGGGCTTTAGGGATTTTAGGGTTTAGGGGAGTTCGGCAACTGGACCAATCTCTGAATCTCTTTTTGGGGAAAATGGGGACCAGTAGCTATACTTGCAGTAGATACAGAGCCCCAGAAGTACACGCGAAGAAATTTCCTTACGGCCCCAGATATGGGTCTGGGGTTCAGGGTTTGTCGTTTCCTGGACCATGGGGAAAAGTGGCGAATGCAAACACACCAGCCGCATCAGATTTAGATTCGACCTACCTTGACATCTGTACCCCGCCCCTTTTTAGGATACCTAACCTTATGTCTAGTATCTTCCATATACAAAATGAGGTACCCTAAAGCAGGATAACTTATTCCTAACGGCCCTAGGAGGATGCCAGATTTGAATTCCGTACGATAAAAATATCCCAAAATAGGATCTGCTTCTTATTCTAAAAGGCCTTGAACATGAAACCCTAAACGCAATGTAGGCGTTATACATATATGCTGATTTTTCAGGGAGCCGCAGTTGTGTTGTAAAAGTCCACCCGCCAGTTGAGCGTTGAGGGTTTTGGAGTTCAATGTTTTGGGTTTAGGGTTTAGGGTATCTAGTGCCATTACAGCAGGGGAGTTACCATGTAGGGACCTTACATAAGCCTTATATACCCCTTATGTGACTCTCCATGGGTCCCTATATACCCCTTCCACACAGCTTATATGAATCCTCCCATGGGGAGCTCCTGTCCTGTAGCTAGTCCGAGGTCGAAACTGTAGACCGGAAGGCCTGCCATAAACTAAAAACTGTACACCCTAGGGCTAAAAACGTGACACTTTAATGCTGCATCCTCACACCCTCGCGTGTCGAACAGCATGCACAACTCGGAGTAAAAAACCTCAGGAATAGAATTTTCGGTTGGCGGATACTACTATGACCTCTATACCCTACCCGTATGTTAGGGTACGTACTCTTGTATATCGAAGATACTAGACTTACTACACATAAAGCTACGTATCCTAAAAATGGCGTATGGTACAGAGGTCTAGGCATCACCTGCAATATTTGGTGAGATGGCACTCTCCTTTCGGGTATAGTATTTCCCTAAGGGTCCAAGTATTCAATAATCATATACTTACCCCAAAGCTGTACTATAATTACTCTTACCCAAATCATAGATGCAAAGTTATTGGGTACTTGGAGCCTTAGCGCTTATGATTTTCTATAAGACGAATATAATCTTGACTCCTTTCAAACGCCTGATCCTTAAACTCTAAACCCTGAACCCTAAATCCGAAACTCTAAACCCTACTGTAAACCCTAAATCCTAAACCCTGAGCCCTAATCCCAAGCCCTCAATCCTAAACCCTGAACCCTAAATCCGAAACCCTAAGTCCTAAACCCTAAACCCTAAATCGTAAACCTTGAACCTCAGTTAAATCCGAAACCCTAAACCGTGGACCCTAAACCCTAAAGCCTAGACCCTTAACCCTAAATCCTAAACCCTAAACCCTGAACCCTAAATCCGAAACCCTAAATCCTAAAACCTGAGTCCCAAACACTAAATTCAAATTCTGAATGTTTCCAAGGCCAGGATATGAGTCCCGAAGCCTATATCACTGGTGGTAAGGAGGGAAGGTTAGAGTGGAGCATGGAGTCTAAAGTGGTTTAGGATTGAGGTTCGGGGTTTAGGGTTTACGGTCACGCCCCTGGTGGGAGTCTCCGAATCATCACCAGTACTGCTAAGTCCAATACATACAGGATTTGGGCAAGTATAAAATTGTTAGGTACTTGGACCCTTGGGGTTAAGGTTTACAGGACTTGGGGTTTCAGGTTTAGCGTTCAGCATTTACGTGCTCTGGCTCCTGATGGGGCCATTTTTTAAGGATTGGAGCTTCTCTGCCCTTTCTGGTACACGGACCCTAAACCCTTATATACCCTTATATCCCCTATCTACCCCAGTATATATCCCCTTTGAACGGACCTAACTATTGGGTAATGGACCCTTTGGGTAAGGTGAAATACTGAACCCTCGTCCACTGGGCTGCCAAGGCGTAAGAAGCAATCAAGGCCGATGGACGCGCATCGGCCTTCAAACGTAGCGTGACGGCTGGCAGCACAAGCGAGTTGGGTTTCGGGTTTTTGGATTTAGGGATTAGGGTTTAGGAATCCCTGAGGGTCCAAGGACCCAAATAACAGGGTTTCAGGGCCCAAATACTATAATGTTAATGGTATCTGGGCCCTAAAACCCTTTTATTTGGGTGCTTGGACCCTCAAGGGTTTAGAGTTTAGTGTTTCAGGTTCAAGACGCAGGCAATGTAATATGCCACATTGTTGCATACAGGATGTGCCATTTTTGTAAAATAAGGGGTCCCAAGTACCATTCATATTATAGTATTTGGGCCCTAATACCCCATTATTTGAGTCCTTGGACCCTTAAGGAATGCTTACAAGTTCATCACAGGGAGTCCGCACTATTGCAGGTTTTCCTCAGGTTGTAGGCTTGGGGCTAGTTAGGAATCCTGGGGTTCGCAGCTCTTTTGAAGAACACGCGTCTGTGAAGGGTATATACTTGTAACCCCTACGAACCACATCGTAACCCTAGTTATCCTCATTATGAACGTACTTACAAAGTCGCCCCAGGCTGCCAAATAGAGTTCTGTCACTTCTTACTTCCACGGTTTCATATCAAAGGTTTCACGGTTTTGTGGTTGAGGCGTCACGGTTTCCGGGTTTGGGAAGTCTTGTGCCACCATAGGCATGTTGACGCGGGCATGTCCGGAGAGTTCGCGCAGGGTGGTGATACAAGCCATAAAACCTAAACCCCCAAACCCTGAGCCCTAACACCTAACCTCCTAAACCCTAAACCTAAACCGCCAACCCCTGAGCCCTCACACCTCATTCCTAAACCCTAAACCCTAGCGCCGAGTTCGTGATTTAGGGCCTCGTAACCTAGCACTGGTTTTAAGAACTCAGCCTTTTCTCAAACCCTTAACCCTAAACCCATGTTTTCATTTGACAAGTTTGGTAACCCAGGAATGGTAAAGGGTATCTGAGCTGTAGTCTAAACTCCATAAAAGGGGTTATATAGGTGATCGTATAGGGGGCTACTATAGGCCTCATTGAGGGGGATACTAGGAGTGTAGGCTAAAGCTCATATGGATCTAGAACCCTAAACCCTAAACCTCCATTTACCTAGAAGCTATCGTTTCTCCAAGCTACGACCGAACCACTTTTCTTGAGAGACCCATGACTAGGTCCTTTCCAGGATTTAGGTGAAGGTAGGTTAGCGGTAAAGCGCCCACGAATCCCTCATCAGTGAATTTGAATCCTAAACTCCTACACCACTTCAACCCTAAATCCTAAACCCTAAATCCTAGACCCCAAACCCTAAATCCTAAACCTTAAGTCCTAGACCCCTAAACCTTAAACCCTAAAGTAAGGCCTCCACTAGGGCTCCCAGTGCTATCTACCCGGTTTTTTGGATGGAAGGTTTAGGCTTTGAGGGCTTTAGGGGCGGGTTTCCGGGCTTAGGGTTTAGGATAATTTAGGGTTTAGGGTTCTAGCTTTGGACTCGCCAGCGGGGTCCACAGCCTTTGGTTTTGAGGTACTAAAGTATTGCCCACTAATATTCCCGAACACTAACAACTGTTATATGTTGATAGTACCAGGTACCCTCCCAAGCCCCACATACTACATGCCATGTCCTTACGGATTATAATGCTGCGAATCTTCCCAGTCAAACTGTTTAGGCCCGTACCTTACACCGCATGGTCCTTGATGTTTCCTGAAAACCTCGCAGGACTCGCTAGTGACGCAAGAAAGGAACCCCTACATACATGAGCTATAGTCAAAACTCCTTAAAGGGGGTTATCTAGGGGATTATATGGGGAGTACTACAGTAGGGCCTATTAAGGGGGATACTAGGAGTTTAGACAGTAGCTCACATAAGTGTATTAAGGTTCAGGGTTTCGTGGTTAAGCCGGAATTCATGGGACGTCTGCCATACTTATTGCCATGACAACCTGCTTGAAGCCCCGAAACCTTAACTCTAGGCTATAAAGCCTAAACTCATAACATTCCCAAACCCAACCTGGCTCTCCGTGCACCACCTAAATGTACGGGGCCAATTAATCACAACCAGAAACACAATCCTTTGACGTGCACAACCCTCGAAAAGCAAAGCCCTCTCACCCAAAATACTTCCGCATTGCTGAATTCTACGCCGTAACCTTCAGGGTTTTATGATTAGGGTTTAGGGCTCAAGGTGTGGGGTTTCTCGACCTTCCCGGACAGAAAATGGGACCACCATGGCATTCATGTTGTTAGTAGTGCTGGTAGGGCCCATGTGGTTTTCGGGATGCCGAGGAGCTTTCACCACACTCGCCATGGAGCATCCTGCGTTACTGGTGTCTGCACCTGGGAGCAAGTCATAACCCTAAACCCTAATCCCTATACCCTAATCCCTATGTACCCTAATCCCTAAACCCGAAGCCCTTGACCATCCGAAGACGTTGGTGGTTAGCAAGGGGATGAAACTCTGAACCCTAAACACGAAGCCGTCAACCGTCCGAAAGCCGTAGGGGGCTCTGTAGCAGGGGGTGAAGGAATGCAAAGGATTTTTAGCGGCTCCAAGCTTGTTGAATGTTTGGGGTCAAGGGTTTTGGGTTTTGGGTTTAGGGTTTTAGGTTTAGGCGCAAAAAGCAATTCGATGAAGACTTTGAAGTTTTCAAGACTTTCGGCTCTTTCCAGTTGTGGCTCTAAGAGGTATCTGAGGCGGGTTGTTGGACTTAGCTAGGGTCAAGATTTTCTGTTACCCGACCACCACAACATTTGTAGGCTTCATATTCACAACAACCAGGTGTACTGGTACATGTTGGAAGAGGTTGATAATGTTATTTGTAGCAGAGAGTGCATTTTATGCGGGTCGTATGACGATCTTCTGCCCATTGAACCCTACACCGCAAAACTATCGCCCCACACCAGAAACGCCAAGCCGCTCCACCATGTGAACCATATTGGAAATTCCTT
Organism: Symbiodinium pilosum; assembly: GCA_905231905.1. Taxonomy (NCBI): domain Eukaryota; class Dinophyceae; order Suessiales; family Symbiodiniaceae; genus Symbiodinium; species Symbiodinium pilosum. The sequence goes on along the minus strand of CAJNIZ010003637.1, from coordinate 140 downwards.
AAACGGCATACCTGGAAATCATGTAGGGTTCCGAGTACAGGGCTGATTAAGTAGGATATTAGGAATTTGGTGCTATGGCTCATGTGGAGCTATACCCGTGACCCAGAGACCGCCGTATTGAAAAGATTCAATAATATTCG
>CAJNIZ010003636.1:96430-124161 GCA_905231905.1 Symbiodinium pilosum | reverse complement strand
GGTCCCCCCCCCTTAAGGCTAGGGCTATATTCTGCTAATGCCCTGGAGCCATGCCCGCTCAACTGCCCAACTGGGGAAAGGTATTTTAACTGATGCTAAACTGTCTTGTAGGGCAGGGACCTGCTGATATCATTGCTTTGACTTTTTCAATTTCTTTGTGAAGGATCAGCAGAGAATAGCTGAGTTCTACGGTTACAGAGATGAGGCAGGCGATGACCTGTGCAATCCTGGGGGCATTACACATGATGTGCCGCAGCGTAGTAGCTTTCCTCCTGCCAGGGCTTCGTTGCTACCATGACCGGCCTTCGAACGGATCTGATTCGACCACGCTTGTGACCTTGTGGAACCGACAGCGCATGCACTGAAGACGTCTTATGCTGGTGTCCACATCTCCTGCAGAACTTTACCCAGTGTGACAATGCCTTGCACAAAAAGAAGAGGTACGTCGGAAACATGGCGGATGCTGCGTACTGGCCTATGCTGAAGAAGTACATTCCTCAGTTGTTTCTTCCTTTGACATGTGGCAGCCTTGGCCTTTTGAGGCTGGGCATCACTCACATAGTCAACTGCGCCATCGAGGCAGACTGCCATGCGTGCCTTGACCGTTTGTGACCTTCTGGCAGTCTCTTGAGGCACAAAAGGTGCCTCCAGCTTACGAGTCGGAAGGGGTCCAGTGACCCAGCTGAAGCCCGGCTTCGGCTCCGCTGTCCCTGACTTGGACTCGTGCTTTGACTTTTGTGTTTTAGGTACCTGCTGCTGCCCTGGCAAGATCGAGAAGATGAGACACAAAGCCTCACTCGGTCCGAGACCTGCGGAACCTTTCCTAGCCCAGGAAGACTGCGATTGGCCTCAGGCAAAGATTCAGAACGTTGAGAGGAGCTACAAAATACATTCATGGTGCTGTGCAGGACTTGGATGGCAACTGCTGCGTGCATGATTCTTTTGTTTTGGTGACTTGTGAGGTGCGGAGCTCTGGCAGCATCCTCGTACACTGCGTGCAGGTTCTACAGGGCAGCCCTCGCTTTCTCTGAGCTTTGGAACTTTGGGGCTTTTGTTTGAGGGCCTGTCTCGGAGCGCTGCCTTGATCTGTGCGTGCCCTGCCGCACGCAGATGCATGCATGTACGCGCAGCGTGGTATGTGCTGTCAGTGGTGCAGCAAGGTACCTCATGGAGTTTGAGGGTCTCGGCTTCGATCGCGCGCTGTCCGAGGTCCCTATTGCAGGAGAAGTGCATTGGTGTCACGTTTCCTGAGACAGGTCAAATCCAAGCACAAAGGATGCTTGACGTCACCTCACTGGCAGGCTGTCAGTGCAACAAGTGCATTTGGGGCCACATTTCAGCGTGTGACATTTGGTGCAGACCTTGCTGCAAAAGTTCAACGCGGAACTGCTTCGGGCATCTTGAACCCCTGCAGAGTTCAAGTTTCAGAAGCTGAGTTAATGCTAGCTGCAAAACATGCAGCAAGTCTCGGCTACTAGTGCTGTCTACACGAGCATTTTTGAGTTGTCACAGTACCTGTGGTACATTGCTGCACATAAGCCGTGGTGTGATCCTGTAATGTGCGAATTTGTTTGGTTTCTTTGGACTCGGGGGTGCTCCTTTGTCCATATTCCTCAGGCTTTTGCCAGGTCTTTCATCGTTTCCTTACATGTTAACGCGCATATGGAGGCTCGTGCTGGGCCTTTCCAGCTTTGCGGAGAAAAAAGCTAGTCCTGCAAACGCAACTGTCATGGAGACATGACACAGAGTGTCTTTACTGCGTGCCACGGGGGTCACCGCATTCTTGAAAGTCTCCTTTGGGAACACGTTTTGAGTTTTAAATTGCAGCATCGTGCTCTCCTGTTGCGTTGCTGCACGTGCATGTTGTTGGCTCTTCAGTGAATGAGTGGACGGACAAAGCCGTCACAGAAGCTTTGGCGTACATGGTTGCCGAAGGCAATCTATATGAGAGGCCAGGGCAACGACAGCTGCTGTACTCTGCTAGTTCAAGCACGAGAACCTGGCTCAGGATTGATACCGTCCGCGCCATAAGCGAAAAGCTACGTTGGATGAGTGTGGAGCTCTCAGTGTTTTACCGCCGAAAAAGCAGCTTTACAAGTTGCTACGGCTACCCTCCTTGCTCACGAAAAAGTAGTTCTCAGGATGCGCGCAACGGGAAAAACACTTCCCTTTCCGCAGGAGCTTCAGAATTTGTGTGGGGAGCTTGGCATACCCAGCGGCCATTTGTGGGCCAATGCTAGTGGACCCGAAAGGGCAGCATCTCTAAAGCGTAAAAGGACGACTCCCCCCCCTTGCCCTACTGTTCAAAGTATGCTTGAAAGCACACTTCTAGAAGCGACAGTCCACTTGACCACAGGCCAGCCGCCCCTTTTGCCCAAAGCCGGTCGACAAAAGCGGCTGTCACCCTATCGCCGGCAGCTGCGGAGTTTCTGCCAGAAGGAGGCCGTGCGGTTGATGTGGCGTATCGTGGCGTGTACAATACACACACGTCTCATGACTCGCTTTTTCCAGGTCGTCAACCATGGGCCTGGAATGCACCGGCCTTTCTGATCCAAGTTATCTTGCGCCTGCTGTCTGTGCTGCCGTTTTTGAGGGCTCGCATTGGAGCCACGACGGCAACGGTGCCTGGCCAGGACCTGTAGAAGTTTGGTCTGACCCCGCTTGATGATGTGGGCTGCCAGGAGACAGAAGCTGGAACGTTGGTAAGCATCTGAGTTCGACAGAGGTGGAGTTCCGGTTTTCGAATCTGTCGCTAGTCAGCCGGCTCTACAAGGCTACTCCGCAAATAGCCCTGACGTAGCCGGGTGGGCAGGTACTGGACCTTTAGAATGAGCTGAACCCTCGGCGAGTCCAATTTCAAGCCTGGGACACTTGGACAGGAGTCGCCTCGTCACCCACCTGCTGGTTTAACGATGATGCATATTCGACGGAGTGCCCACCTGAAGAATTTGTTTTTGCTTTTGCATATCTTTGTGGTCCAGTGTGGTGGGATGAAATTGATGCACTGCAGTTCATCTCGCAGCAGTGATTCCGAGCCTGAAGCTGAAGAAGCTGATGCAGGCTGGGCAATGCAAGACATCTGGAAGATACTGGAAGATGTTGCCAACTATGCAAGTGTCTTCAGGCCCTACGCCGGCGCTTCCAAGCCGCCCAGGCGCACCTCAGGGTCATCAAATCCTAGACTCCCGCAATGAGGTGTGTTGATAGATCCCCTCAATAGCAGAAGGACCGAATCACCCATTTTCTTCCAAGAATTTCAACTGCAGAGCTGGCTGCAAGTATTTTATGGCTTCACATAAAAAGCCTGAATCCATTTTTTTGCTGTAAAATGCACAAACCAAAGCTTTTTTGGCCTGACATTTCCTTCGTCGAGTGGGGGTTTCGACAAGACAGTCAATGTGTGTAGAAATCCAAGCCTTGCATCCATGCTCAGCTGTGAGTGCGTGTGCATGACTCCGCAGTACTTCAGCCAAGTGTTGTAGCTACGCTTGAAAAGGGAAGGCTTCCTGCACCAGCTCCTTGTGCATGGTCTTGGTGCAGCGTACTTTCCACAGTGGCAGCGGAGCCTGAGTCGAGCAGGTGCCTGGCTGCTGCTTTGGGTGCGAGCCGCTGTGCGCTGCCGCTGGGCGCTGCTGCTGCGCTACTCCATCCTGAACACGTTTCACGTGGCCCTCCTTTACCCGATTATGTTCTTTGGCTTCGACAAGCGTCGACGAGCAGCTGGACAGAAGGGCGGCGAGCCAAGCGGTTTCACGAACTTTTGCCGAATTCGAGATGGCGGAGAAGGACTATGAGGGTTCTGGCGCTTGGTCCCGAGTGCCGACTTGGGACGGGAGTCCTCTTACTTGGAGGACCTTCAAGCGCGAGATGGCCTGGTGGACGAGCTCGCTGGATTTGGAGAACACCAAGCGCTACAACTTAGCTGCTCGGTGGCTGCTTCGTCAGTCCGGCACCGTCAGGCAGAGAGGCGAGGAGTTCTCCCCGGACGAGCTGCAGTATCAGAAGGAGGAGACCTTGACTGACCCGGAGACCGGCGAGGTACTTGTGCATCAGGACGACGATCCTTTGGCTGGACTTAATAAGCTGATGCAAGCCCTTGAGACCATGAATGGCCAGAGCACTTTGGACAAACGTGGCGAGCTCCGGACTCAGTTCTACCTTCACTTGAGCAGGCGTGCTGGGGAGCGCGTAGCCGACTATGGCAGCAGGTTGCGGACGGCTGTTTCCGACTTGAAGGCGGAGGGCGTCGTCATCCCCGATGGCGAGCTCGGCTGGTTCTTCAAGGAGAAGTTGGGCCTGGATGCTCTAAGGAAGCAGCTGTTGGAGACCGCCTTGCAGGGCGCTGAGGGCTATTCCACCATCGAGGGCGAGTGCTTGCGCTTGTTTCGGGATCTACATACCCAGGACCCTTTGTATCGAAAGCTTGATTGAGGCGGTCATTCTGGAAAGCTGACTGTGAGGAGAATCTTTGGACAGGGCGCTGCTCCGACTTCGGCGGCGGCCTCTTCATCGGCGGCTTCGGCAAGACGGCCTTCTACCTCCTTCTCTTCGGCGGCGTCGAGGCCATCATTTAATCGAGCTCCAGCCCGGCAAGCGCATGTGGCTGAGCAAGTTGACGGCGATGACCTCGGCGACGACGAGCGCCTGGAGGACGGCGACCTCGACGCGGAGGAGGGTGAAGCCCCTACTCTGGAGGAAGTCCTGCAGACTGAGGTGGAGCAGCTGGCCGACGAGATCGCCCAAGCCGAGGAGGAAGGCATTGACCCTGCCCACTTGGAGGCCCTGGAGTCCGGCATCGAGACGTCCGCCGAGCTCGTGAGCATGCGCGAAGCTCGGACTCGCCTGGCTGAGGTGCGCAAGGATCGTGGCTTCAAAGGGCCGGCCGTTGCGTCGGCTGGTGGCGGCAAGGGCTCTGGTGGTCAGCCAAAGGCAAAGGCCAGCGTCATTTCCAAGAAAATGTCGGGCAAGCATGCCTGCTTTGACTGTGGCCTGAGCGGACACTGGGCCGGCGACCCAGAATGTCAAAAGCCCGGTGCTGGACTTGGACGGCCCAAAGCCAAAGCGGCTTCGAGACAGGTTCGCTTGGCAGAGGCCGGAGGGACCGACGAGACCTCCGTTGTGGAGCCCGCGGCTGGAGACCACGAGGTGCTGGCTGTCTCGAGCTTATCTTTGTTGGCGGCGCTGCGAGCTTCTTCTTCGACTACGGCTTCTTCGGCGGAGGCGTTGGCGTCGGGAACCTTTGCTGCTGACAAGGGTCTTGTGGGAGCCCTGGGCAGTGCGTGCAACCGGACTTGCGCGGGCATTGCGTGGCTCGAGGATTACATCGGTGCCTTGGCAAGCGCCCCTCCTGAGATCTTGGCCTTGGTGACTCAGAAGCCCGAAGCCGAAACGTTCCGCTTTGGGAACGGTGGAGTTCTCTTCGACGGTTCGCTGGCGGATTCCTATCGTCATCTCCGAGCACCTCGTCTGTGTATGGGTTTCGGCCGTGCCGGTTGACTCCCTGGGCTTGCTGCTGGGCCGCGACTTCCTGGACGGATTGAAGGCTGTCATCCACTTCGCTGACCGCGCGTTGCTCTGCAAGCTCTTTGGCGGCCACCCTATGCAACTTGAGCGCCTGGCTGCTGGTCACTTAGCTTTGCGCCTGATACCGGAAGCTTGGCCAGACGCTGTAAAAGGCCGTCGTCGCCCACTTGGGCCAGATGGAGTGGTGGAACTTAGTTTGGGGTGCCAAGCCTGGACCTAGCAGCTGCTTCAACCACGCATGTCTGACAGTCCTTCGAGCGGTAGTTTGGACCACAATCACAACCAGCTTGTCTGTGGGGCGTATGGCCTTTGAATACCGTGATGCGCTGGCTACTTCGGCCCAAGCTTGTGCTCCTGACCCGTTTTGGCATCATGGCTTCGCTTCCTCGACCGAGTGCCGCTCCGACACCTCAAAGGACGACCTACCATTTTCTGGATCCCGACCTCGACCAGGCCGGCGTCAGATGGCGAAGGTTTGCTCTTCGATTGGTGGCAAGGTACGATTGGAACCGCGAAGGACTTCGACTCTGGTTGGTGCGGCATCCTGGCTTGCGCTGGCTACCGTTTCCATATCCCTCTGTGGCCTCGCCGGATGCTTGGCGATCGCAGGCCACCGCTATGGTGGAGACTGGCTGCTATCCCCGCTTCGATGACGTGGTTTGGAAGCCGCGTTGGACTCAACTTCGCGTTCCTGGAGGACCCGATCTTGCAGGGCATGCTGGCAGCCAAGTACATACCTGGCCGGGCGACTCGGCTCAAGAACGCTGGCCTCAAGGAAGAAGCAGCCAAGGTGGCAGCCGAGTCAGATCGACTCAAAGTTGCTCGAAGCCTTCTTGGACCAAAGGGCGGCTTCCCGACGCTCAAGGCGGACTTGGTCAAGCTTGCGGCGCTTCTGCGCGTGACCGTGGACGACAAGGACACCATCCCAACGCTCAAGAAGAAGCTGAAGCCGATGATCGACGCCCTGCTGTTGCAGATGCCCAAGGCCGAGCCAACGACTTCGAGCAAGCCATCGTCGACTACGTCAACATCCCCGGCGCCTTTGCCGAGCTCACGCCCGACGTCCTCCACGATTACAACTGCCGACCTGCCGGCTTCCTCGACGGCTCCCGCCTCAAACCCTGTAGAGAATGCTGCCATGCAACAGCTACTTGTGCAGCAGATGGACAGCCGACTGGAAGCCATGGACCAGCGATACCAAGGCATGTCCGCCCAACTCCTCCAGCGCGTGATGGCCAGGCAACCGCAGAACCCAGACGTCACGATGGAGGAGCAGCAAGGCTGGGAGCTGGCCGGACCACCGTCGCCAACATCAACGACGCTGCCGGTCACCTCGGCGACCATGCCGCCACTTCAACCTCCCCGCGATCCTCGTCTGGATCATCGGGGCTGCCTCGACTGAAGAACGGGCAGAAGCAGCTGATCACCCAAGCCTGGGAGCGACACCGCTGTGATCAGCTGCTTGTCTCTTGCGCCCCAGGCCGCTTACGTGACGTCATGACAGCTGAGTTCTTTGCCTCCTATGCCAAGGGGATGCAGGACGTATTTGTCATGGAAGTTCCGACCATTTGCACCGAGATCTACTCGGACACGGAGCCTGTGACTCGGATGGCCCGGCAACGTGGCCACACGACTGGCCCTACGCTGACCTTGGACACTGGTTGGGAACGTGCTCTGCAACAAGTGCGTGATACCAAGCCCTACTTCTTGGTCCTGGCCTTTCCGTGCGGCCCTTGGTCGCAGCTGCAAAACTTGTCCACGCCCCCCGACCGATTGCAACAGCTGCGTGCACAGGCCTTGCCTCTCGTCAGGTTTGCGGCGCAGTTGGCGCGAGAACAAAATAAGGCGGGGAGGCACTTTCTGCTCGAAATCCTTTGGGCAGCGCTGCTTGGAAGCTTCCGTCCCTTCGAGCTCTTCGCGCCACCTGCTTCGAGGTCACCGTGGACATGTGCCGCTTTAATCTTCGTGGCCCTTCTGGCCTTCGACATCGAAAGCCGACCCGCTTGGTGACATCGAGCCAGGCCGTGGTGAGCAAGTTTTTGGGCATGCGCTGCGCCGGGAAACACGAGCATGAACCTGTGATGGGTGGCAGTCGGGTGACTACGGCAGCCGGACATTACACCAAGGAGTTTTCGAGGGCACTTGTGGAAGCTTTCGAGGACCAGTTCAACTTCGAGTCCGCCACCTTGAACAAGGAGATCTCTGTGAATGAGTGCTATGAGATTGTGAGCTCAGTGAGCTCCACCGGCGCCGTCGACTTTCACCGCGACGTGCTGACGGGCGACTTCGCCGAGACGGACGACTTCGCTCCGGACGGCGACGCGGCGGAGTCTGAAGATGAAGACCTCGGCGACCCCTTCGTTGGCGAGATCACCCCGGCGACACGCTCAGCGCGGTGCGGCGAGTTCATGAAGCAACTGGGCACCGGCCACCGAAGCGTCTTGCCCGAGCCTTACTTCTTTCTGGGGCTCCTCCTGCTGCGGTACAAGCTGCTCGAGAACTCAAGTGCGACGTCTGTGCAGAGGCGTGCCCCAAAGAGCAGACGAGTTGGAAGCTTGCCGCCACCTCGAGCCGTTGGAGAACAAGCTCACCTGGACCTTATGATCATGGAGGATGCCCTGGGCAATGCCTTTCCGGTGGCCCGTGCTATGTGTCGCGATTCCAGTTGGCGGCCTGATCCCTGACCGTTCGAGCCAGTCCGTGATCAACTTCATGACTCAAATGTGGCTGCCTCCTCTCGGAGCTCCTCGTCAGATTGTGGCAGACCAGGGCAGGGAATTTGTAAGCCAAGAGTTCGCCGATTGGTGCGCCTCCCGCAGTGTTTTGCTCTGGCACGCGGCTGTCCAAGCGCCCTGCCAGAACGGCCTGGCCGAACGCAGCGGCGGGATCCTCAAAGCTTTGGTCTCCGCTGTGGTTAAGGGCAAGGTCGTGATCGGCGACGCGAACATGCGGAACACGGTGGCCGAGGCTTGTGACGCCTACAACCAGGACCCCAACGCAAAAGCCTTGCGCAGAGAGGAGAGCTAGACCGAATACTCACCCCCCGATACGTCCTGACAGATAAATCGGATGGGATTCGGACAGCTGCCTGCCCACTGCCAATAGATGCTTCTGCGCGTCTAGTCGTCCCCGGATTCCAAGACCGTGCGAACTTGGACGGCGAAATCCGCCGGGACTCTCCCACGGGCTCTCGTTTGAGTCAGCACTTGCTCTTGGCACTGACAGCCTGGAAGGGAAGACTTTGGAGCCTTCTTTCTTGCGACGTCAAGGCGGCGTTCCTTAAGGGAGACCCCTTTATAGCAAGAGAATTGTACATTACCCGTACAAATCCAAAGATCTCCCCCTCTATACCTCTTCCAGAGGGGTGTCTCGCAAGAGTACTCAAAGGCGTATTCGGCCTCGCCGATGCGCCGCGCGAGTGGTGGCTCAGACTAGCCAGAGCTTTAGAGACTCGCGGGTGGCAACGGTCACCGTTGGACCAGGCCACTTGCTTCCTTTGGAACAGCGACCGCAGCGAGCTCAAAGGCGTCATCGTGTCTCACGTTGACGACCTGTTGTTTGGTTGGTGGAGACAAGGAAGCTGAAAGCTCACTGATGGCTATCGGTGAGGAGCTTGGATTCCGTGAGGTGAAGCGAGACAGCTTCGTGTGGTGTGGGAAACAGTTCGACCGTCGACCTGATGGTACGATCACCCTCTCCATGAAGGCCTACCACTCCAACCTCAAGGAGATCCACGTCTCCAAGCTGCGTCGAGGGAGTCTGACTTCTCCGCTGACGCCTGCTGAGCACAAGCAACTTCGGGCCCTCCTGGGCAGTTTCCAGTGGCTTACAGCACAGCTGCGGTTTGACCTGGCTTTCCCCGTGTCGTCGCTACAGGGCGAGACTCCAACTGTGGGAACGCTCCTGCGCGCCAACTTGCTCTGCAAGGAGTTCAAGGACACTACGACTTGGTCTTCCGGCCTGTGGGCCCGTTCGCTGGCGGCCTCTTGGTGGTCACTGACTCTTCCTTGGGAAACGTGACAGCAAGTGGAACTTCGGCAGCCTCGCCTTTGGACAAGGTCTACAGCCAAAGCTGCTACTTCGTCCTCCTTGCTGACGAAGCCCTGATGCGGGGCGAGAAGGGAACGTTTAACGTCCTGGACATGCGGAGCCACCGCATACCCCGAGTATGCCGGTCTTCGTATGCCGCGGAGACCCTTGGAGCTGAAGAAGCCTTCGACGTTGGTCTCCTTTGCAGGAGCTTTGTGGCGTCGGCTCGTGGGCTCCAGCTTAGCCGAGACTAGGTGGACCGCTCCCTGAACTCCGTCCCCCTCACGGTCGTTGTGGACGCCAAGGACGTCTTTGACAAGGCTTCCTCCGACACGAGCTCCTTTGGCAGCCAGAAGAGCCTTGCCTTCACGATAGCCTGGATGAGGACCACCCTTCGACGGCCCAACACCAGGTTGCGTTGGACCTCGACAGCCAACATGTTCGCCGATGCCGGCACCAAAGAGATGGACCTGACCCACCTTCGCAAGATCCTGAAGGACGGCTCCTGGTGTGTGCAGTGCAGTCCTGACTTTGTTAAGCAAGTGGCGAAGGGCAAGCGCTCCTCCCCGTCTAGTCTAGCAGCTCTACCTGGACAAGCTCTGGCTGCTTCAGACCCGGTCTTCGGACACCTCTTGAGCCTTGGCGAGCAGCGTGGGTGGCATGCCGTGGAGGGCATGGGCATCAACGTGGCCTTCGATGCCAAGAGTTTCCGGACGCCCGAGCCTCGCTTTTCTTCTGCTGAGTACCCTTTTCGTACGACCTTCTGCCGTGTACAGCTTCCTTCTGGGCAAGCACAGTGGCGGGTGTTGAGCCGTGACGAGCCCTACACCCAGCTAGCCAATCAGCACGGGCTGCTTCCTGAAAGGGTGCCAGTTCTAGTGACGCTGTTCACGGCTACTGCTTTTTCGAGCTGAGCCTGGTTGTCAAGGCCTAGTCTTAACCCCCTCCTCAAAAGCCTTAAAACAAATTATAGGAGATGTAGAAATCCAAGCCTTGCATCCATGCTCAGCTGTGAGTGCGTGTGCATGACTCCGCAGTACTTCAGCCAAGTTTTGTAGCTACGCGTGAAAAGGGAAGGCTTCCTGCACCAGCTCCTTGTGCATGGTCTTGGTGCAGCGTACTTTCCACAATGTGTGGTGTGGATTGCTCAGTCAAATGCGTGCAGATTTCAAGCTTTAAAGCACTGGCTGCTCTTCCCGAGAAATCGCGGCACATAGAAATCACAAGAATTGGTCCGTTGTATGGGAAGCTGACAGAGATTGTGTTTAAAATGGTTTTGACTTGCCTTGAAGAGTCGCAATGTCTTGCGAGACCCCTTTCTTCTCCGTTTTAGCCAGAAACCTAGCTAAGGGTTGTACATCCTCGAATGCTGGAAGCATTAGTGGCACATGCCGCAAGAATGCGTTCATTTATACTCCTGCGGCAACTTGCAGAGTTGGTCTTCTTAATGATGCAGCATTGGTCAGCACACGAGAGTGTGAGACTCGAAGAACTTCAGATTACAGGTGCGAACTGACAGGGGTGCCTTCATTTATCTGAAAGCGTGGAGCAGAGCTCGAGTGCGCAGAAAGAAAACGTGCCGACCTGCCTGCTTTGCGAGCTGCCATTGCGAGGGGATCATGTGGGTGCGCCGAGGATCATGTGGGTGCGCCGGGGTGGTTTGGATTTAGGCTAAAATTTGCCAACGGTATAAAGTATAAACACTGAAACCTGAAGCCTGAGAACCCGAACCTGAACCTGACTCTCAGGCCCTGAGATCGCTCAGCGTGAAGGACTCAACGTGGCAGGGGTCCAAGATGGCAGAGCAGTTCTACGCGAGATTGGCGCTAACAGAGCTGTCGGTAGGTCTCACGCGATGAGATTGTGGATGACGATGATGACTTCGATTCTTTCTCGGAGGTCTGGGGGCTTTGACTTAGATAAACGTTTCTGGTTTGGAAGTCTGGTGGAATCCAAATGATGACCCCTTTTTCCTGCCATGCAGGATGAAGGCTTTGATGCCAGCGTCCCGAGCACCTCGGCCAACGTTCCTTGTGAAGCTGAGCACGCTGCGCCCACAAAGCGGGCGGAAGACAAAACCTCGGAGATCCCGACTTCGTTTCCGGTTGGAGGCACTGAAGGCCAGGCATGGCCAGGATTTGGCTTGCGTGTTTCCATGGGTTTAAGACGTGTACCTGTCGTATCCTGGTTCAGTGACAGAAAATCAGATGCCTTGATGTTGAGCGCAGGTTGCAGTTGTCTGAATATGTTTCTTCATGTGTTTCACCGCTGTCACATCACAACATCTCCTCGTTCAGCTGTGCTTGACCAAGCGCTAGGTGCGGAGGAAGTCTCTTGTGCGGAGGCGGCTGTAGCTTTCTTGCATTCATGGCAGTTTTTCATGAAACAATCCCACTATTGGGGAGGACAGAAACCGTCATGGCGAGGATCTGGTTGCGGCATGTGAGGCAAGCAAACTAGCGGGTCGTGAATATTGTCACTTGTAAGGCGCTTTCACCTGTCTGTTGTCAAAGGAGCTTGTGCCACCGTCGTCTAACGAGGAGCAGCAGGCAGATGTAGAAGATGATTGCAAGATTGGGCCATGTCGTGTCGATGCTGCCTACAGGCATCCGAAGCCGACGGCTGTGCTCCTAAGTATGAAAAAGAGTTCATGCTGACCATGAGGTGCCTCTGTTCGTGTTGGGAAGAGTGGTCTAAGAGCTCCAATGCCAGGCGAATTGTTGGCAGGGCAGAGCCCACCTGTCATCAGCTGCCTCGATGTGAGAAGGCGGACAATGATGGATGGGAATTTCACGATATTTCCTAGGATTGGCACAAGCATGTCGTTTGTACATGTGTCAGTTCCTTTTTGTTTGCATACAGGTGGGCTCCGAAGAGGATGTTCCAGTCTCCAACTCAGTGATCTTGCATGATGACAGCCCTGATAGACATGCGCATCTCAGCAAGGATTTCTTGCGTCGCCGCGAGGAATCTGAGCAAAATGGAGAGGCCTGTTGAGAAGCAATCAGCAGCCGTAACAGTCCTTTTTGCAGCTGATGCTTGGAGGATAAATGGAGAGCATCGCGTTCTGGCAGCCTGTCTCACAATAAGGCAGTAAGCTTGAGCAAGTCATGGATGCAGCAACTTGGACCGTTCTTCAGCTGCATGGAGGGTGTTGCAAATAAGGCGAGGCATCAAAGGCTCGCAGCCGAACTCAGGACAAAGTCAGACAATGTGTTTTCACATATCACCGCGATGTGTGGCAGAGTGCGTACTGTAGCAATCGGAGCTTATCACAGCAGGTGTCTCTACATTTTGCCTTGCTTGTGACAACTCGATTGCAGCTTGGAGATGTCAACGTAAACCAAACTCCAACTGGACTATATGGAGACTAGCCAAAAGCGTTGATTGGCCGCTGAACTCTTCGAACAGTGTTGCTGTCTCAGAAGGAACTGCAAGTCACGAAGCAACACGAGTCCAGTCAGTGGCTTGTGCGTTGAAAATCTTGATCATTGGAAGACTGACGCTCTGCACGCTGTCCGGTCATGAGTCGCAGCAGCTACATCACCGTCTCAGATCCTTTGAGCTTCTTTTGCTTGACGGGATGCTGCAAAACCTTCTTACCCGGCGCCGTGGTCGCTCTGAATCCAACTGCACTGACCAAGTCTTTATGCTTCTTCAGATTCTGGCTTCTTCAGGATGCGAAGCAAAAGCCCGACAAGAACACACAGCAAGGTGATGCTAGCCAAGCTTCAGCAAACAAACTTGAGGCGGGTATTTGTCCCAAGAGCCCTGCTAGGACGCCTTTTTTGTCAGCTTGTTGAGGTTAGCGAGACTTCCTGGGCAGCGCAAATTGCTCGGAGAAAGGCTGGAGTCGTGGCAGTGGAATTTGCTGCCCTCTCTATGCAAGAGCAGCCAAATTCTGCGGTTTTGTCAACCCCTTGCAGTCAGCAATGTGGAGGATTTGATGGCCTCGTTGAAGCTAGCAGACGGATGGGTTGCTTTGTTGGCAGGCTTTGAGCAAAGAAAACTCGGACGACTCCTTCGTAAAAAATGTGAGATCCATTCTGAACAAGCTCACGGTGCATGCCTCGTGCTTCAGGGAAGCTGAAGGTTCAAGACGAAAACGCGATTGGCTTCATGCTCTGAGGTAGAAAAATTTGACACCCTGTCGGACACCTACGTCTTCAATTTAATCTGAGTTCACTCATTGGCATGTCGCCTGTGACAAGGTCTGAGCAAATCATAGAGTTGGTCTCGCAATCAGACCGTCCCAACCATGGAATCCCCCTGTTAATGCAATTGGTGTTCGAGAAGGCCCCGAGACGAAGCCCTTAGCATCTCGTCTATGTCAATGCTGGAAGGCCACTACGCAGCACCACTTCATCAATATGTGCCTTTACAGCGTTGCCTCCGAACCCACCTGTTCAGACATGGTTTGCACGGAGGTATGTGGGCTTGTGCGTCAAGCTCCACAAGTGGCTCACCGATAATGAACGCATAGATGGCGCCGAGCTGGAAGCTAAAATAGCTGCAGTGGAAAGTAATGTGAAAAGTGGATGTGGCGCGTGCAAGAGGTCGCAAAGCAACTTCAAGCGCGTCCTCCTAAATCAATGTCAGTCCTCTTTTGAGCAGTGCCCTGCCGTGCTCGAACTCATGGCGCAGCACCCTGCCAAACACTGGCTGTGCAAGGTACCTAGAGCCGCCAGAAGGCTTTGATGGTTTAACAGGTGATGACCTCTATGAAGCTCAGGCACACACGCTTGCAAAGATTCACGAGGTTTTGTTGCGTGCAAGGTATCTTGCTGTTTGTGTGTGCAGGTTAAGTACAAGACCAAGATGCTGGGTAACATCCGTTTAGTTGGAGAGCTCATTCGACATGGAATGTTGCGGACTCAGCCTAAAGCAGTCGTTGGATGCAGCAGGGCCTAAGCCTATTTCATACAAAGGCTGGCGCCAAAGATCGCCATCGCAGTGGCGTCGGAGCTAGCCAGCACAGGGCTTGGATTGCTTCGTCCACTCAAGAAGTTGAAGCAGCCGAAGTCAGGAGATGACCCTGCAGTGCGCAGTGAGCGCTTGGAGACGCTCGCGACCTTCCTGGCATGAGCCTCAAGATCTCCAAGGTTTCAGAGCCTTGCCAGATCTTGTTTTCGTGCTTCCCCGTGCTTTCCCCAGGAAACAGTCGGTGTTGCCCTAGATGATCCAAGTCATGCTCTCATGTCTGAAGTTGTGCTCGGAGGGCCCATGACATCCTCTGTACAGAAGCCAGGTTGGAAGCATCACCATGAGCTGGAAATGGTGTTTGAGGAGGCAGGGATTTGGGGACTTTCAACTGTTCGTTGACAAACCAAGCAAGAACGGACTATCACCTGCAGCAGGAAACCTGAGTTTTGGCAATTTGAGGGAAGATGCTGCCCAAATCCCTGCAAGGGCAAAGGATGCTTCAAGCGTTCACGAAAGTCGAAACTGTTCAAGATGGTCATATACGGAGAGCGAGTAATGTCTTCCTTGATCAGTTCGTTGCGTGTGTCTAAATTTGATTTCGCAGATGATTTCAGAGAAGACGGAGCTGTCAACGTCATGCATCCTGTCAACAGCTTTGACATCGTTTCATCATCATTCTTCTTTTCATTGTGTGGGGCCTACTGGTTCAAAACTTTTGTGCGTTCATCTTCCATTGGGCTGCCAGACCGTGGTTCGATTATGTCAATAGCCTCCCTACCCTGGAACAATCTGGCAGGTTGTTCGGGCATGTTCTGACCAAGCCGTGCCGCGACGTGTCCGCTGCCTTCTTCAGGTGGTTCCGATGCAACTGCAAGTTGGGGGCCATGTTTCTCGCTGTATCTTGCTGTCCAGGATGTGCTTGACCTCCGCAATGGTGGATGGAAGTCAAAAAGGTGCAGGGATAGCTCAAAACATCTCGCTTTCGACAGGTGTCACATTTGCACGTGGAGCCCAATGGCAGGCGAAAAGATCTCAGCAAGGAAACACCCCAGACGCTGGCACAAGTGCACGAGAAGGCATGCAAACCTGAGACGACTCTAACTCCGCAGTGTACCACAGTGTGCACCGTCAATTGTCAGGCTAAAGCCGAGGTCTCCAGACAAAACACAAGCAAAAGCTTGTCGTATCTGGCTCGGCAGAATATGGCTGGAAAGCCACAAACATCTAGGATCGACGGACTTGCAGACTCTTGCAGACTGAGGTCATGTCGAGCCGAGGCCAAGGCATCCAATTTCTTGACAGGGGTGCCTCTGTTGTGTGGACAGGTCTCGTCTTCTCAATCTTGGGCCAGCGTTAGGCTTTGCCCCAATTGTATGTAGCCTGGTTAGAAGGGCCTGACATGTGGTGCGTGGCAGGGATCTTGGAAGACAGCTCTGACTGTCACAACATCTTTTCTGCTTTGCCCCCAGAGTCGGTAGCTGACTCCTTAGAAAGCGGCGGATGTCCCAGAGTTTTGCGACAGTCGGTCGGCTTGAAGAAGTGACATAGACTACACTTCCTGCGAAGTCTCTGTGCCATTGCCTTCTGTGCCCTGATGTGAAGTGCACCTGCAGGTAAGAGTCTTTGGCAAAGCCGGGCTTTGCTGAAGAGACCTTGTTAACGAAGAGCAGATTGCTCTGAGCGCCCGACGCTGTCACGCCTGACCCTGCTACGTCGGAATGCAATCCCGCTAGCTTGAAGAAGCTGGCATGGACTTTTACATTCACTTGTTGTCATCATTGAAAAAGCAAGTCCACAGATCGATTCTCATTCAAGCTTATTTGTGCTACTGCTCATATGACAACTTGCAGTGCAAGCTTGCCTGTGCATAGATGGGAGAGCTCATGAGTTCGCTCAATTCAGGCTCCATATTTGCTGCAGATAGGGCAACTATGAAGTAACTCATACACGAGTTCAAGTCTAGGATCAGAGCTGTACATGTGTTGCCGCATCTGCAGTTGTGCCTTGTAGAGCGTTCCCCAAGAGGTTGCATAGCACTAGTCTTACACCAAAGGCTGATAAGCCTTCCAGCTGCAGAAAGGTGAGCAATGTCATGCCTCAAGTCACAGCAGGTTTACCACCTGTTGTTCAGCTTTCTGCGGCTATGGGTAGTTCGAATGGCCTTTCGGAAGTTTGGTTTTCACATGAAGCGTGCACATTCCTGCATGCTGCAGGTTGAAAGTTGCTTTGTAGGGACTGCTGCTAGACTTATCCTTTTCTTGCACATTTGGACTCTGAAGATGCAACCTTCAGCAAATGATTATTGTAGCCATTTGAAGGCTCGGACTTAGCCAATCGCCTTGAAACTAGAAGCGAGCTTCAACTCAGCCACATGGCTCGCCCACACCCCGGTGGACCCAGATCAGCCAGTAACGCCGTCTTGACATCTTGAGCGTTTTGAGGCTCGAAGCGCTCAGCTTCTGCAAGTCCAGAGCGCGGCCGGAAGCGCCGCAAAGTGGTCCTGGTGAAGGCACAGGCCAGCGCTGACTTAGTATGACTTAATCCATCCATATCCCAACAAAGTGCAGTTGAACCTTGTTTGGTGTACCTTTTGGGAAGCTTGTGGATTTGAGACCTTCAGGCGGCAGCGGAGAAGGCAGGCAACGCAGTCTTTACTTGGAGTAAGTCATCGAGAGTCTGTCTGCAGGCAGCGCAGAAGGAGAAGGGCGAGCACCTCAAAAGCAAACAAAAGGCCCGTTAGTTCATTTGTCGATGCTGTAAGGCCGCGCGACGAAGTCGAAGCCGAAATCAAAGCCAGCACCAATTCCTGGCGGCACTGCAGGCAGTTTCAGATCTTGATTGCTCTACGAGAACTAATGTCTAT
Source organism: Symbiodinium pilosum (assembly GCA_905231905.1). Taxonomy (NCBI): domain Eukaryota; class Dinophyceae; order Suessiales; family Symbiodiniaceae; genus Symbiodinium; species Symbiodinium pilosum. Next base: position 106,823 of record CAJNIZ010003636.1, on the reverse strand, counting down.
GTTCAGGCAGACTCTTGGAATATCTCGGACACTCGCAGCGTCCAGAGCGCTTCTCGACTTCAGATGGGAATGAAGTCAATTGGGTGTCCAATTCTTGTCTGCAAGGCTCCAACATGGAGCGGGTGGAACTACAGGCTGTGCCTGCGGAATTCCTGCGAATGTTGCCAAACCTTCTGTGGACGAGGCCGCGAGTCCGGCGCATCTTTCGCCCAAAGCCAGTGCGGTGCTTAAGGTCTTTGATTTGAAGCAGTGCCGTTTCAGGATTTTCAAGGCTTGACTGCTTAGGATCTCCAGAGGTGAGCCGCCTTAAGCCAGGCACCCTCTTGCTTCTCCTGCTTGCAGTCTGCGGATTTCTGCGGCAATCTGGGAAGCCTTCGATCTTCATTTCCCTGTACAGCTCGCGTTGATCCCGTGGCCAGTGATGATTCCGAATCTTCTGCCTCGGAGAGCAGGCCGGTAGTTGTGGACAGTCACATAAAGTCACATCCTCATAGACGTCGCTCAGCAGATGTCTGGAGGAGCAGTAGCCCATCTCGAAGTCCCTCACCAATGATGGCGCCTGCTGTTGTTCGGGGCACAGAGCCCTCAGGTGACTTGATCATAGAGGCATACTGTTGGCGTGACGTCTCTGGGAAAAGCTTGTCGAAGAGGATTACATCTCTTCTGCTCATAGTATTCCATGCAACCTGATGGGAGGCCATGATATTGCACCCAAGTCACGGGGGTCATTAGTGTCATGATTCTGCCTACTCCAAGGTGCCACCTCCTCCTGCGCCGAAGGTTACTAAGAGGCACACATTCTTCATGTTCCTGATGCCGGAGTTTTGAAGTCTAAGCACTGTTCAAGCTACCTGGGCACCTCTGGATTGGAGCACTTCAGCAGCCCATAGCAGCCCAGATCAGGCCCAAAGCAGCTTCTCCGAAAAAGGCCAGCCGCCATGTGTCACTTGATTTGATCTCTACAGATGGAAGCCTTTGCCTTTGCTGTTGCAGGTAAAGAAGACGCTTGCTGCGGCACCACCAGCTGCTAGCACCTTGATGCCTTTGCACGTGCCACCTGAGACAGAGAAAGCTTTGCATACGAGGCCAAGGCAAAGAAGGCTGCGACAGATGGACCCACCTTCCCTGAAAAGGTGCTTCCCTAAACCGGGGTCAGCCCCATGCATGGTACTTCGATGGGGCCAGCAACAGGTTGTATCAGCGGTGCAGTCATGAGGCCAAAACGAAGAAAGCATCGGCAGAACCAGTTCCAGTGCGCCTCCAGAAGCTTCTCCAAAAGGGCTAACCAATTGAGAACAGCCGCCAAGCAAGGCCAAGCCAAAGAAGTCCGAGGATCCCAAGCCAGCAACTTCTGCTCCGGACAGAGCCTGAGAGTTGTGCTAAAAGGGAATCCCAGGCCGCAAGTGCGAGAACTGCAGCCTTCAGGCGCCGCCACCCACCATGGGTTCGTCGCAGCCAGTGCCCGCCTTAGATCAGTGCAAACTTGAACCTACCCAACCATTCTGCTCCGCATTTTCTGCAAAGGTTCGCCTGCATCGGATTTAAAGTCCTGATACGACGGGGAAGAAGCTGAAGATAAGTAATCAGAGCTCTTCAACAGCAAGGGGGTTCCACCCCTTGCAATAGCAGGTCACTATAAACAAGTGATTTCCGGGAAATGCTTCCGGAGCTTTTCTCCGAGGGGTTTTCTATACAGGGCCATCTCACACAAGCAAGCTCCGTAAAGGGTATCTCAGGAAGCAATGTTTGAGCCTTCAATTCGTAATAAACTTCAGTAAGCAAATCGGGTTTCAGAATCAGCCGTCCTTTTCTCCTTCTCAATTTAGCCTCCAAATCCATTTAGGTCCAATCAACAATCCATTCAACAATATTCCTAGATATTTGCAATGTTTTCAGGGTCTGAAAATGAGTTTCTTCAAGCCTAGCAGGCTTTCGATCCAATAATGCATTTGCCTTTCAAGAGCTCATCGACATCCAAAGTGGCCCAAAGCAATGTCTTTAAATCTGGGTATTCAGCAAGACATGAGGTAAAAGTGACTTAACATCATTTGTAAATGAATCAAAACTATATAGAATGTATAGAACCAATTGAAACCAATTCTAAACATGTTTCTATTGTTTTTCAGGGCGCGGAAATAAACGCCTTCAAATCTTGCAGGCGGAAACTAGTCGCAAGGCAAGCGTCATTCGACTTCATCTTCAGACTGCGTTATCACGAATTTTTCATCCTTACTCGATTTGTAGGTCCTGATGAAGTGTACCAGCGAAGCTACAGCTACATGCAGTTGATGAACCATTAGATGTTGTGGATGTATGGCTCAATAGATCTCAGATGGCAAATGTTCTGCAATTCAAGCTCCTGCTACCCAATCCAAAGCGGCGTTTTGCGACGCTCTCCAAACAGTTCTATAGGTCCTCGTTTTAACATGCTTTATTGTCAGGATGGGTTGGGGAGGATTGATTGCATGACATGCGTGTGATCACCAGACATTAGTCACTGGTAGCCTGAAGTTGACTGTGCAAGAAGCTATCGGTGCTGCCTGGCGATCATCCAGCACAGTGCAAGGGTCCGGTCCAGAGGGATCTCCAAAAATCAGTTGATATCTTCCTCGGCGAATCTGTCCGGATAATCCTCCATCTCTCCAAGTCTACACTGCATGAGCGCACCTGACATCGCAGCAGTCATTTGAGAGGTTTGTTTTGCAGAAAGGACAAGCCTGAGTCGGTGTAAGGAACTCTCCGACCTGAACCAGACGGGCTTGCAGGATCTTGGTTTGTCAGCAACGCTGAGTAGAGCAATCAGATTTTCACGTGTTGTCCGTGTTGTCTCATTGCAACCTCCAGGAAGCTGTTTTGGAAAAGCTTCGGTCTCTCTGTGACAAAGACGTCGAACCCAAGGCAGAGGATCTAAGCAGCCTCAGTTTTTAAACTGCAGGGCAAAATAGCCTTGGGGTCACAGCTGCAGAGGTCCTGGCTGAGTACATTGTTGTGCTGGCACAGATGAACAAAGGTCGGTAAGCTTTTTTGTTCTCACTTAGTTTGCAGTGAGCATCTTTAGCTGATCTTGAAGGCCCCGAACATTTGTCTGGGGAGTTGGAGGCATTCTTTTCGGACAAGGCGACGTGCATTGCCCCCTTGCACTAAGCGAGACTAGCCCGGAGGTGAGGCTAGACTAGGCACATAAACGCTTGGTCTGTATAGGTATGAGCTCGGTATCTGCTGCCTTTCAAGCTAGCAATCAAGCTAGGACAATTCGTCGTTCACACAGATGGAACCACGCAGCACTGTTCTGAAAGCAGCTGGTTTCAATCCTGACCACTCCCATGCCCTCTGAAGGCTTTTCTGGACGACTTTGTACAGTGGGTGGAGGACATCTTCAGCTGAATGCTGTTTGTTGTTCATACTGAATCACCGAGCGTATTTTGCAACACAGCATAGGATTGCAAGTGGTCATTTGTTCCTGGCGGACAGTTGCGCTTGCCTCAAGACAAGAGGCACAAAGTCTAGTGCATGCGAAATGCAGGGACTTCTCTGCACATATGGCGCTGGTTGAGAGACCGCACACACACACACACACACACACCCGCGCGCACGCGCACACACACACACACGCGCACACACACACACACACACACACAGGTCCCAAACCCTAGAAAACGAGCAGCAAATCATGTTTCCAGGCCAGCAAAGCTTCGTACGCCGACGCTCAATGGCAAAGGCCGGGTGAGTTGTGTTTGCTGCGTGGCGTGTTTCACATTTTCCGTCAGGTTCTCAGCCAGTAGATTTTTGGGGCAACTTGGCCTCTACTTGAGGTTGGTGCACACTAACTTGAGTGGGCTTGAGATGTTGCATCAGCAAAGGTCCTCCCGTGGATGAGGCAAATGGCTTGCGAATGGCAAGCAAGACTGCAGAGGCGTGGCACAACGGGGACGTTGCATGCGGAAAGCGGTATTCTTGCCCCAAGACTCCGCACACAGCGGGAAGGCTTCGCCTGTCGGACCAAAGACCGTCCGTCGGGGAAATTACAGCTCCGGCTCATAACTAATTTTTCCTGCCTCGACTCAGTGGTGCACAGTGGTGCCTCTCACGGCTTGTCTTGCAAAGCCTAGGTCCGCATGTGGCCGTCACCAGCCGTGTTGTGCTGCAGCCCAATCCCAACTTCGATGCCGCCCCCCCTGCGAAGGCCAACCACATTCCATTTTCCAATGAAGCTTGGGCTTCGCAGGTGACCCAAATCAGGGTCGGAGGTGAAACAAAATTGCGGCTGCAAGCCCGTAGACTAGTTGGGATGGTTGCATATCTCAGTAAGCTGAAGCTGAATGTTGAGGACTGCCAGTGGGTAGCTGTTGCTTTTACTTTCCATTATTAGAAGTGACTGTGCGTTGTGCAGGCACCAACCAGCACTGCAGTCTCAAAGGCCAGGGCCTGAGAGCATTGACGTGTTAGACGGCACCTGCCTTTGCAAATACAGTTGCTGACATGGAATTAGCTCGCTGAGGTTGCCGCGAAGGTGCGGCTTCAGTGAGGAACTGCATGAAGTTTCTGGCTCCTGCGCTGCTACTGTTCAGGTGCCAGCTGCGCGTGCCTCACAGTACACATTGCCAGCACCTCACAGCGCTGAAGCCCAGAAGGCCTCTGGGTGCGTCTTCTCAATCCATTTTTACCATTAAGAACAAGAATTTTTAAACCTTTGTCATAACATGTGGTTCCATGATACTTTGCGAGTGTAAGCAACTTTCAGGATGTTAGCTATGAGTGTACATTGAGTGTCCATTTAGATTCCATGTCCGCCCTTGGCAGGTCCATCTCCTTGGAGACTTGACCAAGACGCTACAGTTCGCGGCTTAGACGTCTCCTGTTTTGGGATGGCTGCTCTAAGAGCCCAACAAGGACTATACTGACAAAATTGCAAGACAGAGAACTGCCTGACAGTCAGCGCGAGCAGTGGCGAGCTGAGCTGAAGCATCCAAAGCTTATCCAACAAAGCTGCAAAGCTCAGCACAGAGGTACCAAGCTATGGCTGACAAGATCCACCTTCGGATCAAGGCCATCAATCTGCCGGGTGCAGCCCTTGCCTCGTGGTTTTCTGCATCTACCACGAGTCTGCCCTTCCCCTCCGCAAGCCTCGTTCCAGGCACGCCGCCGTTGAGAAAGGGCACCCTAGTTCGAGGAAAGCCCGCAGAGCTTGCGGCAATCGCAGTCCTCGCAAAGTGCATCGTGGAATCATTGTCACAGGTATACCAGGTGTTTCACAAAGGCATCAATTACAGCAATTAGCTGTGAGTCTGTCATCTCGCACAAAAATGGTAAGTGCCCAGCTCCAAGCAGCAGCTTCAGCTGGCAGTCCGGGTGATGGACAAGAGCACAGAGCTGTGCCGTTGCGTTCGTTGAGTTGGCTCAAGTGAGCCACAGCTGCTCTTTTTTCTGCCAACTTTTAAGTGACGCGAATGTGCTGCACTCATGTTTCTCAAAATCTGGGGCGTGGTGCTCTCACAATGGTTCTTCCGCCTGTGCTGTGCTCTTTGAGGCAGTCCATGTTTGTAAGTACTGATCGGGAGAGCCTCTTGCGTGCGGCTTAGCTTGCGACAATTGTGTGAGAATCTGTGCAAATGTGGTGGATGCCGCTTCGGCTGAGGTCTGCGCCTGCCAAGCAGCGCTTATTTCGGCGAGCCTGGTAAGGGCCTTGGTGTTGCCGGACCATACGAAGTGGTGTTCAACGAGCTTTGAACACTCAGGCTGCGCCTATCCGATCAGGCGGTTCCCTTCTTCTTTGGAAGTGGGACTGAATCCGGTGTCCAGGACAATCTAGTGGAGGCAGGGTGATATTGTATGGATTCGGCGCTGCCCGTCACACAGTTCCGGCGCTTGCGCTAGACTCTGGACCCTGCCGGAGCGTGTTCACATACAATTGAACCATAAATGGCTACCGCAAAGAAAATGTTGACTCAATGATCACCCAGAAGACTTCTTTGTTGCTTTGTATTCCTGCGATGTTGAATTCTGTAAGAGTTTTCGGCCTGGAGCTTTCATTTCCCTGCGCCTTACATAGCACAGCCTAGGATGTCCATACTGAGGTACAGGTTTTTCAAAGACCACACTGCCTACATAGTAGTGCCCAAGTGCTCGTTGACCGCTTTGCCCCGGCCGCGGTTGGGTACAGGGAATGCCTGTAGGGGCAAGCAGAGGCAATCTGGAGGGGACTATCAAAACCATCTTTCGAGATCAAGAAGCACAGGCTCACTAGACTGAGATGTTAGGAGGTTGAGGGGATGAGAGACGCAGGTGAAGTGCATACCAAGCAGACAGATGGTGTCAAAATGCAACGCTGATGCTAGCGCCGCTCCATGATGCTCCACGCAAGCGTGGCTTTTGGGCTTCGTTTGGCGACCCGCGCTGCAAAGATTCACCGCGGTCAAGATGTATGCAGCTCTTCAGCGTCTCTTTATGTGTTGCAGGTGGTGCGCCGAAACCCTGCAGCAGCCACTCGTCTCCTCTACACCACATCCCTCTTCAGCCAACTCCCCAAACATCTCTGTGCTCGATTGCTGCAGTTCTTGCCTGCGTGAGCTTACTGAACGAGAAGGTTCCACCGGCAATGCAATATCTGCGACAGTCTCTGGCGCGGTCTCCCTAGTCGAAAAAAGCCGAGCCACCTTCAGCGGATCACCCCCCCTTGTCTGAGGCCTTCCTCTGGACGAATTGGCACAGCTGTGCTACATGCGACCGTCCTTTGAGGTCGGGATAGACTAGCAGCCTTGAAGCAGCCACGCTTCACATCAATTGATTTTTGACATACTGAGATGGTGGCTTCTCCTACAAGCGTGTCTTCAACTTGCGCAGTTGCTCTGAACCAAGTGCGGCTTGACCTTGTGGGCTGGGATTTCGACGGAGCCAAGTTTTGCAATTTCTAAGGCCAGTCCGGCTTGTACTGCTACACAGCATGATCCAAGTGGAGGCATGATGTCGTGAAGGATGGTGTGCAGTTCCTGCTTCGTATGCACTTGACCTTGTTTGGATATCTGCAGATAAGGCTCCGTCTACTGCAGGCAGTACTTCTGATTGCTCTGCTCTCTATCCTGCTCAATCCGACAGCTTGACCGTTTTCCACAGTTTTCTATGATTCTATGAGTTTGTTTTCCAAGAGTCCGCTGCAGTTTTTCTGGGACCTGGAGAGCTGGTTGGGTCGACTGAAATCCGCTCCAAGCTTTCAGCACTTGTTTTTAGCAATGCGAAGCCAATCGCAGCAGATATCAAGCGGGGTGCATGGGATTCTGGCGTTCAACAGGGATCAGTCTGCGGATAACTCGCGCGAGTTTCGAATATGGGGCGCATGAGACAGACAAGCAGCAACTTGGATGTCGTGGCGCCTCGTCCATGATCTGCCCATTTCCCAATCGGCATAGAGATTCAGGGCTCATGGTTTCAGGAAATCAGAGCGATGGTTCAATTGAGTGGCCTTTGTACAGAGTAAAGACACCAGAAACCAATGCACCGGAAATGTTCTCCCGGAGTCTTGCCAAAAATGATGCGCAAAGAATGTCCTCAAGGAAGCAAATACCCTTTTCACAATCCAGCATGGGCGCGAAACATCACTTTAAACAAGATTTGGGTACCCACCACAAACCCAAGACATCCCCTGGAACATGCCCCGAAAAACATATCCCAACCCAACATGTTTTGTGTAATCCCTTTGCTGGACGGAGTTTTCTTCCTGAATTCGTGACTCTTTAGATTTCAAGTTTTCGGTTGATTTGCAGCCTTTGCAGATTCAGGGTAGCATGTGCTGGTCATGTGGCCTGCGCAGACGTAGTTCCCGGCAGGCGGGATTGCGGGGAGCTCTATGTTGTTTGGCAGATGGCACATTGGGAGTTTCTTGTTTGGTGCCTGTCCGTATTCCTCGTATTCCTCGCCAGCCACACTCAAAGAGAGGAAGTTTCAGACGGCATTCCTTTCGCACCGGAGATGCTGCATGATGGCATTCCCAGTTGGCCTTCAGAACCAGCTGACAAGATACTATGATGACAGCGTTATGTCGCCCAACCATCTGCCCTCACCTCAGCCAAGGAGTGGTGATCACACACTCTAACGATGCTGCGAAACCACGATCCGCTGGCTTTCAGATATAATATGTTTGCTAAACAATCAACGCTGCTCGGATTTGCAGCTGTCGTGAGTCAAGCTGGGAAACAGAGACCCGGGTTTCGGTCAGCAACCTCCATCTACGTCCATGCCGCGCAGTAGCATTCTCGAGTTGCAACGCACTGTTGCTGCGTGAGCTCCCATGGGCCGTAATGACGCATGCAGGTCGCCGTGCTGCTAACGGTGAAGACGTTTTCTACCAAGAAGAGCTCCCGGGTAGTTCAACCAAGTGACGCACGTTCATTTGCAAATCTAAGCCTCTCATCGCTCACAGCCCTCGCTGTCAAGTTCTTGGCAGATTTTGCCAACCTGCATTGCTTCATGCGTAATCTTGCGTGCATTTGCCAGTCAGCTGAACCCGGAAACGTGCCCGTGATTCTGGAAGCTCTTGCAAATAGTGTTTTTTCCTCTGTGTCACGTTTCCAGGAAAGTGCCGGTTGCCGTTCTAAAGCAAGAGTGGCTGTTCTTTTCTCCTCTGAGACAGGAGTCTAGAGCCAACTTGGAGGCCGCTTGGAGTGCATCGGAGTGCCAATCGGCATTGATTTCAAATGGTCTTTCTGCTCTCCTCAGGATCGTGTTGCGCAATTGACCTCGTCCAAAGATGGGGGCCTAGACTAATTGATCGTTTGAACGAAGGTGTCTTCTTTTGAGCTGATGTGAGGCTTGGAAGCTTAGCAAGAAACTTGCCGTGTTGCAGCGACTTGGGTCAATCAGTCAAGCTCCCAGATGCTGCGCCACTGTGTGAACTCTGAGGTATGGTTGGTTCGTGCTGGGAATGGTTTGGTGGATGCACACGGACACCTGCCCAGACTGCCCTGCAGTCTCAAGGCTCATGGCAGCTGTTGGAGTCTCAGTGCAAAGCCAACCCTATTGTTTTCCGATCAGATGTTCGTACATGTTCGTACTGTTCTTTTCTTCAGACTCTTGATATTGGTCGGGAGATCCAAGGAACAATACAACTCCCAAGCCTTGTTTTACATGGAAACTTTTCTTTTCTGTCGGCTTCACAGTTGAATAGAGATTTTTGGAAACCCGAGCAGCGTGCGATCGTAACTCTTTTTGTGTGTCTCTGTCTAAGAGGTCCAAACAGAGTTGCTTTGAGTGGTTATGATTGCGAGAGCTGTTGTACTGGGCAGTGACCTGCAGATTGGAAGCAAAATTGGAGTCAGTAAGGTTCCTGTGTGTAGAGCAGGGCCAGCATATGAAGCAGGGTCTGTCAAGCTGCACGCTTTCATTTGTTTACTATGTGACCGCGTGGTGTTTTTGTATGTTTTTGTCTTCATTGCGGTTCGTCAGCTTCGGTGCCTGCTACGAACATGCCTGGTGTCCCATTAAAGCAGCAGCTTGGCTGGTGAACGCGCCGCTTACTGCAGATGTGAGGAGGGCTTTCCAGCATGTTTCCCACAAAAAATACTGTATGGCACAGGCGTGGGTTTCAGGCACTGGGGGCATGGTGATCGCCACTGATGACGGAGCTTGTCCTTATACCTTGTACTCCTACGCAGTTATGTACTTGTCCATGTGCATATTCTCACATTTGGAGTATACGCATGCGAAGTTACTGCAAGTAGCCCTGCAGTGCCGCGTGTCCGTATCTGTAGTAACATGTTCCGTTGTATTCCTTCGTGTTACATGGAATGTTTGTCTCCATGCATCTCCCATGGTTCATGCCACAACATCCCAGCACGATTTTTTGACCATGACATTGTACGAATGTCTGGGCAATAGATGGATACCGCATCCGACAGTGCTTCTGAAATAGAGAAATGACGTTTTACAGGTTCTTAGTAGGGAAGAAGGGAATATACTCCCTGTACAACATATTCCCTTATTCTTTATTGGGAACCAGTAAGGAAATGAAATGGTTGTTCCATTGACACGGGGCAGGGGGGGTCAGATTTGCAGGGTCGGCGAAGACGATTTTCGAAGACAATTTTTGCACCCTGCCGCTCCGAGGGCGAAGACGAATTTGTTGGCGAAGACGATTTTCGAAGACGAAATTCGTGCCGAAGACGATATTCGAAGACAATTTTCGGACCCTTCTGGCCCTGGGGCGAAGACGTATTAGCTGGCGAAGACGATTTTCGAAGACGTTTTTCGGACCCTTCTGACCGGGGGGCGGAGGCGAACCTGTGTTTTTCGGAGCCTTTAGTTGCTGGGGTGCGGAGAGGAATTATAGCTGGCGAAGACGATTTTCAAAGACGATTTTCGGACCCTTTTGGCCGGGGTCGAAGACGAATTAGCTGGCGAAGAC
>CAJNIZ010003636.1:50152-96330 GCA_905231905.1 Symbiodinium pilosum | reverse complement strand
AATAAAAGCTTCAAAAAAGAGCTTCAAGGGGAAAAAGAGCGTCAGGGACTGCGCGAAGACGAAATCTGTAGAAAAAGAGCTTCAGGAATAAGAGCTTCAAAAATGAGCTTCAAGGGGAAAAAGAGCGTCAGGGCCTGCGCGAAGACGAAATGTGCAGAAAATTGGCTTCAGGAATAAGAGCCTCAAGACAAGCTTCAAAGGGAAATAGAGCGTCAGGGTCTGCGCGAAGACGAAATTCGCAGAAAAAGAGCTTCAGCAGCTCGACGAAGACGAAATTCCCGAAAAAGAGCTTCAAAAAAAAGGCTTCAGACCTTCAGCCAGAAAAAGAGCTTCATCTTGTCCGACGGCCGAAAAAGAGCTTCAAAAAAGAGCTTCAGTGGGGGTGCCAAAACGACCCCCGCGTTCCCGTGTCCCTGTAGGTTGTTCCCCAGCAACCACTTCTTGTCGTTTAAGTGTCCCTTGCCTAGGAAGTTTTTTTGTTTTGGGAGCAACATTTTGTTTCTTGTTGTTTGATTACCCAGGCAATGGCATTTCAACGCTTCCAAGCAAAATCTAATGGCTGCTTCTGTCAAGATGCAGGCTACATGTGATGGGCAGATATTCATGACATGCTGGTGTAATCCATGGGTTATGACCTCGCGAAACCTGACTTACTTTCCTGCAAGCCTCCTGTCTCCGGATTGTTGACAGATGTCCACAATTCCAGACCATGAATCATCGTGATACATCTCATGCAATTGTGTCCAGCAACCTTGTATATGTACGCGGCTCTGCCTTCACCTGGTGATATGCGCATATACCTGAAAACGGAACGAGCTGCGTATGCTACGTAAAACGTTTCTACAAATGCGCGTCATGTAATGCGTGCACATGCGCCATCTTAGTTCTCTTGTTCTACTTCAGCATACGATGAACAATGCATTTACATACCTGTGCTTTTTCGTTGTAGTTGTAAACTCTCCTTACTGCTTTGCTGATTGCTGTCTTGAGAATGCGAGGCACGGGTGCACTGAAGCTTTCAAACAGGGTGAACTGATGGACGACATTGACCACGATGCCGCATAACAGGCTGATGCCTGATTGGCCTACCGCCTCATCTCGGTTCCTTGCCCAGTTCCACGGCCTGGTGCAAGCAGGCCGTCTACGGGCCCCAGTCTCCAGAGCTGCAGCTTCCGAAATGAAGTCCGGTCCGCGATCACGTCCACCCGTCTTGGCGTTCGTTTGGGATGCAGCAGCCGCTTGCATGAGCATCCGCACAGGCTTACTTGATTGACATTGACTATGCATGTTTTGCCTTCCATGAGCTGAGAACTGAAGCATCAAATCCAAAATACGTGCCGGCCAGCTTGGGTGCCATGACAAGCCACAGAAGCTTTGCAAGGGGCTTGTTGAGACAAGGTGGCTACATTCCTTTGGTTTATTGCCTCAGATGTCATTCTGAAAGCTAGTATTATTTTGTGCTCCCTGATAGGGTTGCTTGCAGAGAACAATCCGGCCATGGAACAGGTTTTCAGGATTTTGCACTTTCGGTGGTTTAGATGTGCTGGGGCTTAGGGGTTGGATACTGTAGGGTTTTGGGCGATTTGGGGTCCATGGTTTAGGGCTTCAGGGGTCTGGGGACTTGGGGTTTCAAGGTTCAGCTGTTTACCATTTTCGTGGTTTAAGGTTTTGGTTTTCAAGGATTAAGGATCTTTGGCTCGGGGGCTTTGGGGTTGTTTTGGTTTTTAAGGCTTTGTCGCGTGGGGGGAGGCGGGCGGGGGCGAACATCAGAATCTCAGAAGCCCCTGCGTCGCTTGATTCTCGCGAACCTGAGGCCCGACCCAACATGCTTTCCGCCTAGTTCAACCAGAACTGCCCGCTCAATAACGGGTTGAGTCGGGGAGTTGGTAGAGTCTTGCCCCAAACGCCAGAGGCCGGTCTGTAGCAGCAATTGCTGTAATTGGAGTTTGTCTCCATCTCAAACAGCCCAGGCCAGACCAAAAACCCAAGACCTGGCTTTCCTAAAGCTACCCTGTCTTGCTGCAAGAAACACATACTGTGGCAGACATTTTGCACCCCAACGTAAACGGGCAGCAACAACATGCCACAGACGACTTGCAGCCACAACCCGCCGCGGCAATCCTGTGCCCAAAAATTTGGAGCAAGCTTAGTTGAGCATTTGATGAGTAAGAATGTTATAGGTCCTTCAACCTTGCGCAACTCGGACAAAGAAAATGACGGAGTAATGCCAAAAAGTGCTTATCTACATGAGACATGCATGCCACCGTGGCCGACCGCATTCCAGTATGAAGCAGTAGAGGGTTTTGGGCTTCTGGGCTTAGAGTTTGCTGGGCGGCTTTGCGCAGTCAAGCTGATCCTGTCCTGCACTGTCCAGACGTTTGGCATGTGACCCATGCACTCGTCCATTCAGCCACATGAGCACCCCCCCGCTTGCACCGTTGAGTTCTGCCACGCTTGCCTGGCTTATCCTAGCTTTGCTGGTTGTCAAGCCAAACAGCCAATCTAGCAATAATTGAAATGCGTTGAAGTCAATTTCTTTGAGGCAAAATCTCCTTGCCAAACTTTGGACGGTCAAAACCTGTCGAGAAGCGGCTGGCTGAGACCCAAGGTTTTGCACTGTGCAAGCTTGTCTAGACTAGACAAATAATTTAGAGTTGTCTCAAAGATCCTTGTCCAGGCCCAAGATCAGTTTTCAGGCATTACAAACAAGTCTCAGGCCCCAAACCAGTCTTCAGGCCTTTTCAAGCAGGTTTGAGAAGTGTCAAAGGCCGGAGTCTCCTTTGCCAGCTCGTGGGTGGCCGAGCCTGGGGGGCTACTTTTCCTGGGAAAGTTTGAACTCAAGGCGACAGGTCCAAAGCTTGTAAGAATCCCTCGACCTTGACCGACCCTAAGTTGTTGTCCGGGCTGGTTTGGCTGGACATAGTTTGAAGCTCTGTAACTCAGTTTCAAGTGCCCAAAACTAGTTTTCACTTCAGCACGTCACAATATAATTTTGTCTCAACAAATGGTGACAGTACCTGGATATTTCGCTGTGACGCGCCGCCATCCTTCTAGCTCCAAAACCGTCGCGGTACCCGGTCCCACTCTCGGCCCCAGAAAAGCAATATCGCTTTTGAGCGTTGCCTCGTGCAGGGCGTTATTCGCATCTATTCGTTGTCAGCAGGTGTTCTGACAAGTTGATCTGCTGCTCTTGGATCGTCTCGGCGGCTTGTAGTCATTATAGTCATTGTTCAAGCTGCTGCGCAGCAGAGTCTTGTGGAGTGCTTGTTGCCAGTCTTATGATGGATTCCGTGCTTAATTCGTACGCGCACACGAATTCTTCTCAACGCGATGTCTTGAAGCTTGGAATGCCCCTCCAGCCACATGTTTGCTTTTGGATTTTTCCCTCTGAGCCTTGTTTCTGGGTCATCTTTGACTCGCAGCCCGTGGCCAAACGGGCTGTAGGCCAATGCTGCAAGCAGATTCGGTTCTTGGATGGTATCTGTTTGCTTTCTGCAGAGCTTTCTTGCTTTATTAGGCGATTCCTGTGTTTGCACGTGTATGCTCCTCTAGTATGCTTGAATTGGAACGTGATATGCGCACGGTTCCTGAGGTCATGTGCCTTTCAGCAGTGCGTGCAACTGTCGCTATCTTCATCTTTCGAGCGTTCTTTCACGAAGAGACTAGCAGCCAGAGCCAGGTGACTTGGCAAGGCATTCCAAGCTGCCAGTAAATCAAGCTTGCCATCTTGTAAGCTGCCAGTAAACCTGCTGTTTGCTTTGGCAGGCTGGCAAGATGTTTCAGGTTTGCTCTTTGTAAATTCAACAGACTGAGGTGCCAGCAGCAGTTGGGGCAAGCTACCTAGAGTTCAGGCCTTCGCACGGCACACATCAAGTGAGCGTTGTGTTTTCAGGCCACAAAGATTCAAATCAGCTCGCTTCCGGCTTTCCGCTTGGCACAGACACTGGTGGAAGATGACCAAGCAGCGCCTTGACCCGCTTTTGGCAAGCATGCTTTTGCAAGAACTTGTTTCCAAAGCCACTGCTCCTGTGGCACATTGATGGGGAAGTTGAGCTAGCAGTAGTCTGTGCAGCAAGTGTGTGGTCAAAGGCACCTTGCTCCATTTGCCTATCTGGCTTTGCTGACGGCGCAGTGCTTCGGAGGCCAGATCTGCGCGCCTCCTCGGAAAGCCCTCACCTTTCAGCTGTTGATTTGAAAGGTTACCCTGTGGACACGATTTCCATCGTCACTGTATCGATAAGTGGCCCGCACCTCTAGCTTGAAATGTCAGGAAGCCATTGCCAGCATTGGTTGGGCAATGCATGTTGAAGTCCTGGAGGCTGCGACGCAACAAGCGTTGCCCTTTGTGCATGACCTCAATTGACCAGTGCCTCAGCCTGAGCAAGCCAGGCTTGAGCTGACAAGCTTGTCCTTGGCGGGGCTCATTTTTGGCATGAGGCACATCTCTGCGGCACCGTGCCGCTGAGCAGAGCAAGTAGCACCTGAGGATGTCCAACTGCGCATCTCTCTCATCCATGTATCCGTGTTGTTTTCATACACGGCGCAGCCCGGAACAGCTGCTTTAGAACGCGTTGCGTTGATCAGTGCCTTGCTATGCACTTTCACGCTCGTCCATGCCGTTCCTGTAATGCTGGAACTGTTTTTGAGTCGTTGCCTCGCTTGTTAGGAGTTGAAGCACTTCTCCCCGCCCATTGATGTTGCACGCGAATCTAGCTCTTTCACACACGCAGCATACTTTGCATCTGTGCAATTGGATCTTTTTCTGAAGCTTCTAGGCCCAAGCCTACGTGCACCGGCTATGCCTCTGAGTAACACCTCTAAAGCTCAATGTTCTGTATAGACTGCATAGACTTCTGCAGGCACTCGTAGCTAAGTTGGGATTGACAACACGTAGCATGTAGAATAAGACACTCCTGCTGTGTCGCAGCTGGGGCTTTCCAAGCAGCACCCATGTGCCATGGGACACGGTTTGTCGGCTGCTGAGAATTCTCCTTGTCTGCTGGCCTGAATGGTGTTATTCCTTACAGGTCAATTCAGTGCTGCCAGCAAGTGCAGTTGAAAAGGCTGGCATCTTGCCCTTTGTCAAGTTGCCCATGACCGCAAGTACGGATGCTCTGACGCAGGTGCGATGGTGAATTGCGCACAAGCTCTCCACACTTCCAAGTCTGCGATGTGGACAAGGCAGAGCAGTTGGAAAGGATTGCAGCATTGAATCTGGAGCGACTTCACGACTTCTCTTTAAGCCCAATCCACAAAGCATTAGCGCACATCACAAGAAAGCTACTTGGTAGCTTCATATAGAAACACAGCTCAACCAGGATCAGAATGATTAGAAGCAGATACAGTAGCTCGTAGATTGGGGAGCGAATCGTGCGGCAGCCACGTTTCAGCGCTCGCGGTGGGTGCCCCTATAGCGCGTGGCCGGGCTCCTGCTGCCGGTGCATCCGGTGCCACATTCCAGGAGTTGAGACTGCACAGGCTTTGAGTCGAGAGCAGGCAGATGAGCCAAAATCATCAACCTCCTCGAAAGCACCCTCAACACGAGCTGATGACGTTCAAGCCTGCAGATCTCTGACAAGCAAATCCGTGCTCGAAGAGTGCCATGACGAAGAGAAGGCAGCCTTTTCTACGCCCCAGCGACTGCCAAAACGAGAAATCGCAAGATGTGGTGGGCCCCTGATCTCAAACCAGAAACTGACCCTTCAAATTCTCCGTCGCAGTCCGGTGCTATGCGGAAAGTTTTGTTGACAGGCCTTGTAGCTACGGCGCAGATGCCGGCTAGCAGCTAATGAGGCGATGCAGCATAGCGGCATCCTCAACGAGGTCTACACTTGGTGTTGCTTGTCAGCGCAGATGCCGTGGCGCAGTGCTTCACCTGCGTTTGGCCGCGCCAAGCGCACTGACGTTAGGTATTCTAAAGCGCCGAGCTCCGAGAAGATGCGGCGCGTGAACTTGAAGCATGATTTGGACTGAAGGGTGTGGACCGCATCGTGTTGTCTCATGCAGTTCGAGCTGCTCTGCAATAAGACCATCGCCGCAGTCCATAAGCACTTGCCCCCAGAGTCCCCAGAGGCTTACGTGGACTACGAGCATGAGATGCCTCACAATGACGAAGTAATCACTCGGTAGAAAAGGTTTGAGGCCGCACTGGATTTCCTGAGCGCTTCCTCAAAGCAAGGTCTTTGTCTTGAAGCGCCAGGATTTTGACAGCAATTCCAAAGAGACGCGTGTGTAGTTTGGGTTGCCAAAGGACTCATGCAAGCAATTCTTGCTAAATCCTGGCCATGAATTTGATGAATTTGACGAGCAGGATAGCATGGATGAGCGAATCTCAAACCGAAGATTTGTAAAACCCAACACGCAGATTGGTCAAAATCATGGCTACGTGAGTCTGGGAAAAGCAGATTCTCTCAAACGGCGACTGTGGGGTACAGAGCGTCCGGAGTTTTCTAGAACACTCTTGCGCGAGTCTTGCTGCGGGCAGGCTCATCTATCTCCTTGTGTGGTTGGGGTTTGGAAGCTTGCTAATTATGCGGTCCACAGGGACAGGTATCTGCGCTGCTATCACTTTTTCGCAAGCTTGCTAGCTCAGAGCGAAGCTAAGTACACGGAATATTGAACGTAGGAGTTGCCAGGAAGAGTGCTTGCAAGAGCGGGTCTACGTGGCCAGCTGGACGGAGAGGCTGTCCTTGCAAAGCGATCTTGTTCCGCAGAAAGATGATCAGATCAGTTTACATCTTGCACCAACAAACGGGAACATGGTATGTAGGGGTTTCTGGTGAGCATACGGGGTTCCTTAGGAATGTTGGTGAGAGTACATTTTCGGTGTCCGTCATATGCAAACCTCTTGCGTGAACCTGTGTGGTCCTCATGCCGCTGCACACCCTTGGCTTTGGATTGGCAGTTCGAGTCACTCGGCCCAGCTAGTGGTTGACGAGGGCCTGTGTGAGGCAGACAGACGTAACCAGCTCTTTGCAGCTACTGAATGCACAGAGCAGATACTCGCACTTTCGAAGGTGGAGCCGCTGCACATGCAGACGCTGAGCTATTCTCCGGAGCGTGCCTTAGATCTTTGGCTTTGTGCAGTGGTTCGGTGCTGGCGTAAGCGTGAAGGTCAAGTATGAAGAGTGTGATACAATCGACACTGCACGTTCGCAAGACCGGTATTCCAACGCATTGGCACCTGGCTGAGTGCGAACTTCGACATTCCTTTGCAACGTTTGGCCCTGGCCTGGCTCATCACACTGCCATGCCAGGTCCACACTGCTAGAATGAATACCAGGCGACAGTTGCTTGACAGACAGGCACAGGATCTAACTGCAATTTTGGAAGTATGCCATGCCTGAAATTTCGCACGTGGAGCATATACTGACATGTTCGACAAGCTGTTTTGCAAGCGTCTGCAAGTGTTCTAAGATTCACAGATGTCTTGGTGTCGCTACTCGTGCAGGCTTGGTTGAGTTCTGCTGTTCAAGGCAGATATGCCATGCTACTGCTGAGCTCTGAGGCCAGGACTGAAAACTTATCTTCCAGAATTTAGCGCTTTTCGTTGGGGGGACTTGTGTTGCAGAGGCGCATGGCTCGCCACTATGGCGTGTTCCAACAAAGCACCTTTTCAGACTTCTTGGACTGTAGCACAGCTTTTCCAAGTCTCTGCCGATGTTGTTTATGGGCCAGGTATTATTTGGATCACAATCACTCTTCCTTGCCCTGGCCTGAGAGCAACGTGAAGCCTGAGGAGCAACGAACTATGCAGAGTATGCAGGTCGTTTTTTCCGGGCGGAGCAGATGGAAGACATCTTGACATCATGATGGACGCCATTCAGGCAGGTTGTGCGGTTCAACAGGAGGCCATTTGCAGCCTGTGAGCATTTGACAGGGCATCTGTTCGCTTACGGACAGCATGATGCTGATTGCACAGGCATGGCACTTCAAAGACTTGCTCTGACCAGGGAACTGAGTCCCAATGAACTGTAACGCACCGCGTAAGCTTTTGGATGCTTCCTTAGAATTCGCTTGCTCCCTTACACCCATCATGC
Source organism: Symbiodinium pilosum (assembly GCA_905231905.1). Lineage (NCBI taxonomy): Eukaryota > Dinophyceae > Suessiales > Symbiodiniaceae > Symbiodinium > Symbiodinium pilosum. Next base: position 88,291 of record CAJNIZ010003636.1, on the reverse strand, counting down.
AGGGGATGCTTAGGCGTACAGATTTGCTGTTCGTTTTTGCGGATGTCAACCCGCAGTGGGAGTCGCTCTTGACCGACATGGAGAAGAGCTGTGCGGTCCTACTCAAGTGCGCCCGTGGACCAACAGCTGTGCCCAGGTGGTTTGCGAAAGGCTTGGCAGCAGCACAGGTACCGCGTCGATGACACGAAAGCTTTGAACTGCGAAGTTTGCTTTCTCGAGGAGTCAGAGGCCGCGAAGGTGCGGCGCAATCAGATTGCAAGCATCCATTCTGTTACCCTCAGAAATCCAACATAGAGCACCTGCTATGGGTTTTCACTCACGGAATGGTCCCTGGAACGAGATTTTCTTGGGAGATCTTTTCTTGTGAGTGACCCTTCCGATGCTAATGGTGCTCGAAGATCACATGTTATTTAGGCCCTTGCAGGCTATGCTTGGCCTGGACATAGCATCAATCTTTTTTCGCGTCCTACATTCGTTTACTAGCATGACCTAGCATGAGCCGAGTCAACTACCCAGCATCTTTGCAAAGATGGGACCCTTTCAGCTTCTTGGCTTGATGACGTCATGCTGTTCTGTTGCGAGCAAAGTATTGCTCCAGCTCCGAAATGGGTGCAGTTGCTATCAGTTGCCGTATGTAGATTTTTGTTTTCGATATGCAAGACCTGTACATTGGTCCAAATCAAGAGTTGAAGATGCACGTTCACACGTAGAAGAACAAAGTCGATCTCTGCATATCTATCAGGGATCCAAAGGGGAGATGCAGCCATAGTTTGCGGAGGTTCAAGAGAGCCAGGGCATTCACAAATGACTGATGACGTGTAGAGCTTTGTGCTCCAGGACATGTTCATTCACACTCTGACCGTTCTATGGCTGGAGAAGCTCGCACCTTAGTGGTCTGTGCTGTGCTCCGGCGTTCGCGTTGTAAAGCAGATGAAGCTGCAGGCCTCAACCGCACTCGGCCTGGTTCTGAGGAGTTTCACTGTCCCGACAGCCAGAAAGTTTGGCTGGAGCGGCGCCACTAGAGTCAAAAGCTTTGGCACGTCAGGAGCTGTCCTGATGGTGAAACCCAGCTTGCAAGTTGCACTTTCATGTTGGCCCACTGCTGTTTCTTCTACTCTAAACAGTTGACAGTGAACGCCCGTCTTTCGGGCCTGCTGCCCTCTCCGGCGATCCTGAGCTGCAGAACATGTAATCAACATGTGCGACTTCCTAGTAGCAACCTATGACTCCGCTTGGCCCTGCTTGGCTCTGCAAGGATGTCGATGGGTGCCGCACGAAGGCGTGCAGGGTGTCAGTGAGTGCTTCTTGAAACTCATGGGTGGAGCCAATAAGCTCTCAGCTCAGGGGGGCACCCCGCAAGAAGCTGACCTATGACAAGCCCGGCCTCACTGAGGACTTCCATCAACGAATGAACGGCTTGATCATGTTGTAATACTGCAGCTCAAGATCAGGATGAAATCGATGAAATCAAGGAAGCTTTCAATCTTTTCGACACCGACGGCTCGGGCACGATTGACCCGTGCGCCACAGCTTGTGTTGATCGGCATACGTTTATCAGACCACCGTGGCACTGCAGGGTTTGCTGTGCGCCGCAGGGGCGAGCTCAAAGCAGCCATGAGATCGCTTGGCTTCGAGACCAAGAACCCGACCATCTTCCAGATGATCGCTGACCTGGACCAAGATGGTGGCGCTGCCGTGTTTGATCCTCCTTGTTCTGGATTGTACTTGGGCTTTTCAGCACATCCTCAACAATATCGTTCATTCATAGGCATTCTGACCTTGTGGTCATCTTGACCAGTTTTTCTGAAGCTTTTCTGCTCTGAGGGACTTTCTCACTTCTCTGAGCAGCTACAGCAACGTTTAGAAGTCGTCTCTTGTTTTGTTGACGGACGGAAATATTCGGGGGATCATTTTGTGAAAGTCGCTCCTTTGTGCGTTTGATTGTGGAGTATGGATGCTAGGAATAATGGTCATTCGTTGCATGATGATTTGTCTGGCCTAAAGCCAAAATGGAAGATGAGAGATGAAAGGGAATGATATGGAGCAATCATCTTGAACTTTTCCGATGCAATAAGTTGTTTCTGCAGGAAGTCTGGTGCTTACACTATGGTATCTGTGATGCCTTGAAATGCGGCGTGCACCTGGTGATTCGCATGAAAAGACCTTTGAAATGAGGTTTTGCACCAACGAGTCAGATTGGTTGTTGGAAAAGCTTTGCTTTGGAAGTTTCTTTGTTCTTGGCAAAATGTCAATGACTCAGCGCAACATGAACGGCAAGCTCCATTTGAATGCAGCTCCCAAGCCAATAAACCATCGGATCAAGCAACGCCACCTACATATTTCATTATCACCAGGCGACACGCGATCTTATTCCCACTAGCGTTTAGCAGGTGTTCAAAATGTTCATTCTATACTTCCGAAGAGCCGGCTTTGGCGCACCCTGGCGCAGATTTCGCATGGGATGTTGTTGGGTTGTCCGGTCGTCTGTGGTCCATGGTCTGGGTGGATGCGCCGTAAATTTGGTGGTCCTGTCAGTGTCTTTGGTCAGTGGTCTGGTCCGTAGTGCCGTCGGTGGTCCGGTCAATAGTCAGTAAGAAGGTCCGGTTGGTCCGGTCGGTCGTCCGGTCAGAGTCCTTTCAGTGTTCGGTCCGTGAAGAGGTCCCGTTGCTGAAAACCGAAGGCTGATCTTGTTAGTCCAACTTGGGGTGGGGTCGCCTTGGCTTGGCTGCGAGTGCACAGCCTCCCAATCGGACTGCCACCAGGTTTGGGGACCATGATTCACCTGAGTGGGGCGGGTTTTGGGGTCCCGGTTTGTGTCCAGCTTACTGGGGAGCTTCATCATTCGCTGTCCGGGTGGCGCTAGCTAACCAGAATGGAAGGACCTTTACTGTTAGTTGCTGTTCAATGCTCTGGCCTGGGTTCGGGGTGCATCCATCCTCCGGAGTGCTGACCAGACGGGACAGGGCGCGCATGGGTGCGGGGCTGCTCGGAGGGTGCTGTGAGAGCACCCTACCACCCTAGCACCCGAAGAAGAAGAAGAAGAAGTGGGGGGGGTTTTAGTCTCTGACCTGCTGCTTGGAGTTAGTGGGTGCCCTGACATTTTGCATGCACCAGGAGAGGCCGACTGGAACTCACGAGCATGCCAGCAGAGCAGGGCATGAGAACCAGATAGAAGCAGTAGTGGGGGAGTGATTGTGGTTGTGGAGTAGGTCTTCCTGCTGTTGGTTTTGTTTATTACCCCCCGGGCACTCCAACTTGCTGACCTTGTAAAGTAGACATGCAAGGTGAGGCAATCGTGTTGGTGTAAATAGATTTTCCACATGCGCCTCCATCGTGTGCTGCGTGGAGTGTCACAGCCCCATGGAGCAGGAAGTGTGACCAAATCCGGGTCATTCACGCGGTAGTTGGGGTTTGCTGGGTGTTAACTTGTAGCCTTGGTGTTTTGTGGGGTACTGGGTGATGGCCGGGAATTGCTTGTGCTTCGTCCTCTGGGGTGCCCGACAGCGAAGCTGTGGACAGAGTGGGCGGTGCTCCGACGGGGGTGCGAGGCCCCTCTAGCACTGGCAGGAAGCTTATTTCCGGTTACTTGGTGACATTATTACCCTTAATTGACACATGCCTCGGGGACCCGTGCCGCATGCCGAACTGAGACCACTTGCCCTCATCCGCGTCCAGTATACCCGGGGACAGGGGTTGGCCCCCTCCGCCCTAACAAACAGGCCTCCAGAAAATAAAGATAGGTGTCCTCAATAACACTCCCGCGGCACTGAAGGCCTTGGGGAGGCCCTGCGGATTACCAGACGGGCCGGTCTGCAGTTGGTTAGCGGTCCAAAACCCGAAACACATTAAAGAGAGTCCTGAAACAACAGGCTATAACTTTTTGAGCGGCGACCTCAACAGATTAAACAGAGTCTTTTCGCAAAAAAGAGTGCAACATTCTGGTTGTAGAATCTTCCTAGCAAAAGAAGTGTGACGGCCGTGCAGGAACAGCCATTAATTTCGACGATTTCCTGGATGCAATCACAGCTAAGCTGGCCTGATCCCTACTTGAAGTTGTGGACAAGATGCATCTGTGTTACTGAGCTTGCATACCCAGGGCGACAAGGAAAGTCGAGAAGGAATCCACAAAATCTTTAACTTGTTCGACGACGACAAAACCGGGAGCTCAAGTTTGTACTTGAGTTGGTAGACTCTGTCAGTCTTCCAAAACATGCTTGCAATCATCATGTTTCTGTGCCAGGACAATCACCTTGAAGAATCTTAAGAGAGTCTCAAAGGAACTCGGTGAAACAATGACAGAAGAGGCGTGTTCTTCGCGCTGCCTGGAATTCTTTGATACCGACAACTCGGTGCAGGAGCTCCGCGAGATGATTGAAAGAGCTGACACAGATGGAGATGGTGCAATAACCCCAGAGGTCAGACCTACTTCCGTGTGCATGAACAGTGCATCTGCTGGAACCGTAGAGGACTTCTACAACATCATGACAAAGAAGACGTTTCCATAGGACTGAACCGTTTTCTGCAGGGGTGGTGACTGCATGGCGTAGACCACAGGGAGACATGCTCCCGGGTATGCTACACGGGCTTGGTAGGAGGCAAACAGGATCTTCATTTTGCGCTCAGAGCAACGACATGATTTTTGTTGATGTTTATTCGACAGCCTTTCTGCTGACCCCTTTTCTTGGACCTGTGAAAGGATCAAGCTACTTCCGGCTGACCATGGCAATCGCGCAGCAGAAAATTCGTTGCCTGATTACCGCAAAGCCGTCCAGTGATGCCAGAACTTGAATTTCGAGCTGGCTCGGGAGGCAAAAAGCACTCGCCTGGAGGGGCTGAGGATTGTTCGCAGACTTCTGCGAAGCAGTCACGTGTTTCGCAGGTAGCATAGCCTCACAGCCTCACAGAGAAGAGATCTGTTCATCTGCCTCTAAGGTTTCAAAGGTGTTCTGTGGCGTAGGAATCAACAGCTCACCAGCTTGCAATGGGGCGGATGAAAGAACACCTGATGTCGAGGCTAAATTAATGCAGCGTCGCTGACAGCTTTGGTCACACGCATCCAAAACAGCTGCAGTATGGCACTGCCCCGGTCGTCAGGCAACAGTACACATACCCACAAACAACGCCACATCCAGATGGCTTTCCGTTGTACCCAGGCTGCTATGCTTTCTCCCCGAAGAATTCAACGATTTGCTGTTTGCAGGTTCGCAGATCCTTAGGCAAGAACATTTGCCAAGCTCTGTTTTAGATCCCACGCTTGGTACCCCACAGTTCTGTTTCAAACTGGGAGGCGGGTAAGGGATTTGGTTGCCTTTTAAAAATAAGGCATGAAGGATGATGTCAGCTTGGCAAGACTCAAATTCGGCCGTGAAGTGGGCTTCCCAGAACGCAGTCTGCAAGTGGTGCTAAAGAACAGAACGGGCAAAGGGTCAATCAAGAGCACACTGTGGCTGTAAGATAGGCTCCGTGGGGATGCTTCAAAACGCGAAACGACATGCTTCACATGCTTCACATGCTTCATGCTTGTGGCATCCTTTTGGTTCGAAGCTTCTTGCAATGGAGGAGGAGCACTCCCGGCCCCTCGGGCGGAGGCAACTTCGGATTCATTGTGCTCGGTGGCGGCTTTGTGTTTAAGCAGCTTGAGGATGGTGTGGTCATCGGCCCCAAAAAAAGTACGTTTGCCGGCCCAAGCGTCAACACACTTGTCTGCGGTGTTGGAAGACCTGAAGTGGGGAGGGCTTACTGGATGAACATCACGGGGCATGCCACTACAGCCAGTACGGCTAGTAACAAAGTGCCAGCCTGCCTGTCGATTGGGCCGTTTGGTTTCGGGTCCTTCAGGGCAGGGCTTTGTCTCACAATGCGTTTCCTTCTGATGAAATTTGAATGCTCCCAACTACTTTTCCGCATTTTTCCGCTCTATCTTTCAGTGTAGCTCTCTGCCCCAGTGCTCTTCGGCGCTAGACTGGTCCATCTGCGCTGCCTTCAGCTCGCGCAATCGACACGATCTCCCTGCATCCGCGGCTTTAGCAGTGCCACTTCAGTGTCTCAAGGCGGTCAGTGGCCATCTCGGCCCACAGTCTCCCCTCGCTGATGCAAGCAACCGCACTAGCAAACTCATAGCAAAGTGAAGGGTAAGAGTTCCTGCGGCCAAGTCAGCCCACTGATTGTACAGACGGCGCTGGGAGGCGTCGGGAGTCGGCCGCCGGCACCATCCGGCACCCACGGTAGCAGCATCCTGGTAATCAGTTTCCACACCGTCAAACAATCCTCATCCCAAGAACCCTTCAGGCCCCTGCTCTGTTTGAAACTTTGTTTTATTCTCATGTAAAGTCATGGTGCAAGGCCCTGGCTACAGATTTCAGATAGCATTGTTTGCCTTGGCTGTTTCGCCGCATGTATTGACAGAGGGGTGCGACGACTGATGTAGCTTGTCAGTTAGCCAAGCTGGTGCCGCGGTGACAGCCCGGTAGGATCTGAGTTTTGGATCGATACAGTCCGCAGTGATCCTGTCCTTAATGAGTATACAGCAGGCTGCTGCCCTGTATCCTGCCCTGTGTCCGTACCGACCATGAACAAAGGCAAAGATTTCATTTGAGAAATCGCATCCCTTGGTCTTGAAAGCCTAGCTTGCTCTGTTCTCAGCTGGCCACTGGCAGGTTGCGTAGCTGTGAAACCTGCCAGGTAGGAAGCTGCTTGTTAGAGTAAGCCTCTCTCCCGCTCACACAGTGATGTCAAAGACTCCGTCAGGCCCCAGTTTTCGCAACAGCAGTCTCTTTTCCATAAAGCCTCCCTGCGTACTTCTCACAAGATTCTCCTGATCGACAAAGTTGTTACTTGCGCATGCTCCCGTTCTGTTCTTTGCAATAATCACGGGCTCAGATCAAGATGCACATCACAAGGCGTGCCATTGCCGCTTTTCTTCACAGCGCTTAGACGATGTCTCGTTGACCGATTAGTTGGCGTAGGAGTGTGAGCAAAAGTGTGAGAGTGGTTTCTAGGCGGCCATGATTGAAATCTGGGCTCAGTAGCTGGCATCGCGGCTGGCTACTTTGCCTCACTTGATGAAGCACCAGCGGCTGCGTGAACGAAGCCCTTGCTAGACAGTTCCAAGGAGCCTTCAGAGTGTGCAAATCCTCATAGCGCGGATGCTGGTCAAGCTAGCCCTGTCTGTATTTGATGCGCTGCAGGGTCAGTCGTGAGCGAAGCTTCATCTTGACTTGACTTGGCTGCGTGAAGCGCCGCCTCACGATCATGCTTCACACCATATGACTCACACTCAATGACGCAGCGGGATTGCTGGCTGTTGCAGGTGAAGAAAAATGAAATGAGTGGACAGGAAGGTCCCTTCAAGATCGTCATCCTGGGTGAGGCGTGCCTTTGCCAGTCAGTGTGAAGTCAATCTGAATATCCTGAACACGGCAAACTCAGGGACGAGTGGGAAAGACTTCGCTCTTGCGACAGTTCGTTTCCAGAACCTTCAGTGACCAGGAGGCAGCAGCAAGTGCTGGAATCTTCCTGTTGTTTACAAGTCTGAGAGGCATCTACCCAGTCCGCGGCCTATCTTGACAAGATACTGCTGCTTCGAGGCACGCAGGTGGGATCCAACTTGCTCGATTAAATGACAGCATTGTGGTCCACGTTGAAGGGCACATCATGGCGCCAGGTCCAGCTTTCTCTGTGGGATACAGCTGGCCAGGAACGAATTTGCGCAGCTACATGCTGGTCTGCGTATTCTTGACAATTTGTGACGTTCAGATGTTGCAAGTGCACGTTTTTGTGCACTCTGGTGCGCAAGGAGCGCTTCCACTCCCTGGCCCCTATCTACTATCGCAATGCTGATGGCGAGCTGCATGAGCTGCTCAAGGCCGGCCTTTGGCGGTGCCACTTGCGGTCACACTTCCGAGGCGCCTTGCTGGTTTACGATATCACTGACCTGGAGAGCTTCAGGTGCGCTGAGTAAGATGCGACTGGGTCCAGATCAGGTCATGACCGGTAGCTCAGCCAGGCGGGTGGCAAAATGGGTGGAGGAGCTTCAGGTGATGGCCAGGACCTTTAACCCGCCTAGTTGTCTGTTAGCCCAAGCAGTTGGGTGCTGAGGGCACCACTTGCGTTCTGGCGATTGTTGGCAACAAATCAGACTTGCAGTCACAGGCACGTTCCCTCAATTCCATTCCGGTAGTTGTGTGGCATGTCATACATGCAAGCCCTTTTTGCAGGCCAAAGTGCCTAAGGCTGATGCGGAGACCTATGCAAGGCCACTAAGAGGACCAAGATAGTCCCAGGATGCATGCCCCATGTCCAGGAGTATCAATGCCAGACACAGCACTGTCACTTGGCCAAAAGATCACTGGATGCACCATTTGTAGTTGATAGTTGACGCAAGCTGCTGCAGCTCCAGGCCTCTGCCAAGCTCGGTTTTGGTGTCGATGCGTGGGGCTTAACCACGCCTGGATGTGCGGTCGGAGAGTGCCACAAATGACTTTGACTGAGCTCGAAAGTGCAGTACATCACGAGCCCAGATGCTGGAACCAAACTCATCATCGGATGTCCGTTGTGTTTGGCTTGCATGAAAGCCAGGAAGCCTTCGGAGCTCTGGCAGAAGATGCTCGATGCTTACGGCACTTGGTCTAAGACGCTTTGCTGCAAAACGTGCCAGAGGTTCTCGCATCCAGGGCGCGAGCTCCAGGCCTCAACAGACCTGTTGCAGAGCTTATGAGGGAGATCTCTGGAACTCCGGAACTCGCAAGGCCAAACTCAGACTTCGTCCCGGCGAACGCGAGGAGCCCTAGTTGTGGCCGAAGATGATGCTGCGCAGCCGTCGCGGCAGAAAAGTGGATGCTGTGGAGGCCCGCCTGCGTGCATGCCGTCGAAATTTCGGGTTCTTCTCTGCGAGGTGGATGAGAAGGGCCAGAGGATGACTAGCCGGTGGAGAAGCTTGAGCGGATATGGATGACCAACGAGGGGCGATGTGCGCAGAGCATGATTTTCCAGTTGCCGTGTTTCACTCCAGCCGTCCATCAGGGTGTGCGTGTTAATGGATTCCACACGCAGACGGAGGACTTCCCTCCGGCCTCTTGCGATTCGAAGGACAAAACTGTTTGCACATCTTCCACAGATTGGCTTTCTAAGCGTTTCTCGTGCTTGCACCGAGCTTGGAACTTCCAGGCAGCCTTAAGGGCTCTTCAAATTGCGTATGTTCCAGTTGAACATAATTTGGTTTGGGGCGAATGGCTGCTGCGCCGCCGCCTTCGCGGCCGCAGCGTCCAGGCGGGAACACGGAAGTCAAAACGCTCTGAAGATTCACAGATTCACTGTTGACTCTTCTGCTTTGTCGTGGGCAGGAGCCCCGCGGACAAAGTTTGTGCCGCGCAGTATCGAGGACCAAGTCCGATTAGCATACAACACACCCACGCCTCATGTCAGAGTCTCAGCTCAACTTGCTGACTTGCACATTTCTGACCCGGATAGCTCTGGGAGGTGTACCGGCCGACTGATCCGCGACATCCGGATATAGCAGAGCGGGCACCTCAGCATGCTGCTTGGCTTTGCTGCCTTGCTATTGATTTTTCAAGATCTTCCGAGCTGTCAATCTAAGCCAAGCCATGAATGCATGTGGTCAAGGAAGCGGCTGCCCGTAGCCGTAGACTCTCGAGTGTCTTGAGTGTCTTAATGCCACAACATGCCACAATGACTGGAACCTTTCCCAAGAATTGATGCTGTTCAGATCTGCTCGCGTTGCAGTCTCAGTTGGCTTGCATTTCAGAAGGCGAGAGCAAGGGTGTAAAAACATATAAAAGCAACGCCACATCGAAACGTATTGCGTGCTAGTTAGGGCTCGGGGTTGCCATGGACTGGTTCAAACTGCCGGGCAAACCGGGCGAGCGTATGGCAGTGACTGTGTTGGTCGCTTGGGCGGAAGACCCCTGGACCCAGTCCTTGAACCAGCTCATCAATGCAGTGCAGATGCACAAAGGAGACATTTGTGATGTAGTTGCAGCTCTACTCGTGTTGGCAGTGACGGGAACTTTCTTCTCAAAGCGACCGCGCACAACGGGCAGCGTTGTGTTTGCTTGGCTGGCTTGGTTCGCCTGGCAGTTGGCACTTGGACGGTCAACTGCTTGGCAAGAGGTCCTTCAACATGCAGAGGCTGCTGCAAGGAGCACTGCTCAAGCAGTGCAGGCTAATGGCGAGATGCTGGCGGCCTGGGTTACGCTTGTGCTCCCAGCAGTACATGACCTGTCCCCATCTCAGCTCCGCCCGTGAGCAACGCTGTGAGGTTCTAAATCGATTTTCAGTCAGTAGCTGCGACTGTGCAGGTTTGATGTAGGGCAGGGGAAGGTAGAAGTGTCCTCGCATGTCTTCACTTCGCTGAGGTGGTGTTTAGTGTATCCACTTCTGGTCCAGCTGGCTGCCCTTCTTCAATGGCTATGGACCTCTATGTCCTGGGAGCAAAGATGTATTTTAGCGCTGTGCAGCATGGGCATAGGTGGTGCAACCTATGCTTTCGTACTTCTGTGGAGATCGCGTTCCTGGCTAAAGCATAATTCCAAGGCCTTTCTAGACTCCGCAAGGAACGTTCTCTTTCACGCATCTTTCATTGTCGTGTGTCCCATGGTCTGGTTTGCTGCAAGCCTCTGCCCATCAGATTTTGTGCCTGGCATGGCATTCTTCGTTTTGGGAACTCTGTTGCCTGTCTGGTGGACGAGTCGGGCCCTGATACAGCATCATCACGAAAAGGCTGCTGACGTTGAGGCGCAGAATTCTTCCAGCAGTGGCTGGCTGAACATGTCCATGCCACGCTGGCCGGGCACATTCTCACCATCATCTGACCTAGAGGAGGAGATGAAATACTTACTCTCATACTGGGCGTGCTGGCCACTTCTTTGCGCAGTCCAATTCAGCCTCAATCGACTTCCAGACACAGCCAAGGCAGCCAAACCAGGCGGTGAGGGACTCCTTGTTGCACTGGCCATGTGGCTTCAGTTCTGGAGAGGGAGTTTTTTGGCTCCATACCTCTTCACTCTTCTGACATCGCTGCTCAGCCACACTATTGACTCTCTGTGTAATGTGCTAGAAGCCGGCCGACGCGCTCTTGCTGCAACGCTGCAGCGACCTGCATTTAGTTTGCATATGCTGTCGCTGTGTCCTCAAGAGCGCTGGGTGATGCTGGTAGCAGGTGTTCTGCTGCTTTTCGTTTGCTTGGAAGTTGCCTCAGTGGTGAGTGTACTGATTACAGTAGCGCTGCTGTTTGGCATTGGCTTGGAGTCTGCACGCTGTGTTGCCAGCAAGGCAACGCAAATGTATGCTAACCGCCTTTCCTTCTGGGTATTGGTGAATGTGTGGTTCTGGATGCTGAGGGTGCCTGTACTCGGTATCGTGCTGTCTGTTTGGTCTCCAGTGGTTTTTGGTTTGGCTTTTGTGGGGGGTGAGACGGCCTTCAACACACTTACAGGACTGCTTCTCTACATGCTGGCCCTTATCGTGAGTGGTTTGAGCAGGTGGTGCGACCGATGCACCGCCCAGGCACCCTTGCAAGAAAGTCTTCTTCGGAATGACCAAGATGATGCCGAACAGATGGAAGCTGCAAGTGCGGCTCACACAGTAGCAGAGACAGATGAATCTTGTCAGCTGACAGGGCAACCTGTTTGCGCTGCGTTGCGGCTCGAAGAAAGCGTATCCATATCTCCTGTCCAGGAACAGAGCGATTTCCCGCCAATGCCGGACAGTGCAGGTGAATGTCTTGTGCCCCTACCCTCAGAGGCTGCGGAAGTTCCGCAGCAGTATTTGCCCGAGACTGAGCAAGAAAAGGAGCTGGATAAGACTGACATGCTGGCGAGTGCGAGCAGCGCGTCTGCTATCGCAATCCAAGACGACTCGCTCGAATATGCAGATTTTAATGTTCATGCTGCCAAAGAGGGAGAGACCGTTGCAGCAAAATCGACAGATGATGAAGCTTCAGCAGCTTGACCTTTTGATTAGAGGTTGACTTCATAACCGGGGAGGTGGTGTTCCGTGAGTTGTTGACGGGAGGCTGTTTCTTATGCCCCGGCTTGGGATCCCTGGCATTTGGGCTGTGCAGCCTCCAGACTCTGGCCCTCACAGCTTTTGGCTCCATGTTTTTCTCCTCGTGTACTTTTTTTTTTTGGTTTGTGTAGGTTGGGTTGGAAGCGCTTGGGTCAGCACGAAGCGCAGGGGGACACAAGCTGCAACTGACCTTACCAGTGACCAGTGCTGGGGTGTCTGCTCAGCCTGGTTTGTTTCTTGTACTTACTGCATATGGACCCAAACTGCGTGCAAAGCCAGTGATCTTTTGGATTTGCCGGCGCAGTGCTTCCACGAGCTGAGGAGCTTTCCAATCCTGCTTCGAATGTCGGCAAGGAGTGTCAGACTGGGGATGAGCACACAAGCTGCAAGGACAATCCAAATGCCTCAGACTCTGCAAGCGTTTGAAAAGCGCCTGAAGCTGTGAGTGGATTGGTGAGCCACAACAGTTGCAAACTTCAAGTGCATCCTGGACATCAGGCCGAAACCGCATGGCAAGATCAGCACGTCCAAGCACCCGTCAACGCTGGACACGTTCTTGTCTTTGCGTTTAGCTGAAACAGGTAATGTGCTGGTACCTGCATGCAAGCCATGAAAGGACTATGTTTCAAAGCACAAGAGCTTTGTCCCTGGTCCGACCTACGTCCCGCCACCTTGGCCGCAAGCTTACCGTTCAATGCGGTTGGCACGCGTGTTTAAGTGAAGCAATGGCAGTGTTAGCTTCGTGGTTGGGACATGCTGCTGTCAAGTCCTCCAGGCAGCCAAGGTAACCCATAGATCTTCCCAAACTATCTTACTTATGTCTTGCTACTGCTAATCCGTTCACATTTCTCCTGGCAGATATTTGCGGGCAAGATAGAGACCGAAAGGTCACATGAGCTGGGGCATGCTGGGACAAAAACCGAGGTTTTACGGTGTATATAGAACTAGAACTGACACAACTTATTGGCGTGCGCGTGTGCGTATCATGAGAAAACGATAAGAGTAAATGAGACGATAGCGTAGTAGTTTCTGCTATTTCATGGGAAAACGATAAGAGTACCTGGAAAATGGATAGAAGGCTGGCCTCTAGGTTTCTGGCGCCGCTCACATGTGATTCGAGTCTTTTGCGTAATGCGGTTACCCAATGGATATCAACTATTGCTCAGGGCGAAGATGGGCAAGCCGTTCTGTCCAGAGGGTGGACGTTTCATGCTAGAGGCAGTGCAGCAGCGGAAGCATTCATCAGCTTCACATGCCTTGCAGGTGGTGTGTACTTGCATAGCAGCTGACAGGCTCACAAGCCGCCAAGCTACTTCGATGTGGCTCCTAAGCTTTATGATGCCAATCCGCCTCCCGGATCATACGACGCAAAAGGCAGGAGCCTCGGGATCGGTTCTTGGCTCTGGCGCGAGACCGAGTGCGTGATTTTCATCGCTTGATCAAGAAGTATATGGAAGTACTTTTCTGTGAGATCAAGGAAGGGCCCTATATGTATATACGCATGTGTATGTGTCTTCGTTCGTTGCTGGGCTTTCGCCACATGAGCGCTGCTCAGAGGCTCCGTTGAAGTCAAAGTTGTCGGCCAGCTCGTGTACAGATACGAAAGTGCGACCAGCTCGGAGACCAAAGCGCTGATAGCCAAGGCCACAAGCCACGTCAATCTACGCGGCTGCAATGATAATGGAAATGCCAGGTTGTTGGAGATCCTGAAGAGGTTCCTGGTGGGCAGCTCAGCACGTTAAGACCCATTGAGCTTGGGAAAAAGTTCCCTAGTGTTACTGCAGTCTGCAATTTAGGTCCTGGCCACTACACGTTACCAGACCCGCTTCCTTTGGCAGCCCCTCCAGCTTTGAAGGCTTCCTTGAAGCTGATCAGATCAGTCCGTTGATTCCTGCGACAGTATTTAGCAAGATCTCCTGCATGCAAGGGCCGGATGCTGCCCTACAGCATGCCCCACCCTTACGCATACAACTGCGCACCGGATCACACTCGAAGCTTCCTGGAGCCTGTTCGGCCCTCGACCTGCCTGGGCAAGTGTAGCACGGGCTAAAAGCTCCGCAAATTCGTCCAGCTCGAGGTGCGACAGCGCAACAACGGGGACCAGATCTTTGGTGGCGTACTTGCACGACGGATCAAGACAGGAAATGGAGCACATCGAAGAGAGAACTGAGGCACAGGTTGGCGCCAAGGAGCTGCTCGGAGAGGCTGTGGCAGTTTCAATTTCCAGCTCAAGGCGCTTGGCCACGTAGTTTGCAGGCGACAAAGCCAAGCCTTCTCCAAAGGAAGACCAGGTTTCAGCCTAAAGTCATGTTGAAGCTAATACCTCCCAGTGCAGCTTGGCAGGTGCAGCTGGCCGAACTCCCTCCTGGCGTAGGTCAAGAGCTTGGATTTCATTTTGCACGCAGTGTCTAGCTGTCTCAGGGTGTGGTAATTCTCTGGGAGGCGAGGAAGAGAAGCCTGAAGATGATGGGGTCGTGCATTGGAGGCTTGTCGTCCATGCTCGTAGGAAGGGCAGGCAGCACGCTCTGTAAGGTCTGGCGGCTTCTCCCTCAAGAAGTCGCGCTCAGCCGCTGGCGTGTTAAGAGCCAGACGCTGACATCCAGCATAAGTGTTTCCACCGCTCTGCACAGCAGTTGCTCGGGCTACACACGTTCAGTTGAGGCTCCAGATATTGACCAAGAAGTCTTGGAGGTGGCGCTTTTTTGCTGGTGCACTTTGCTTGCGCACTTGCAGCTCCCAGCATCGGAGCTGCGCAGGGCGTCGGGAAGTTCTACCCGCCCTTGGCGCAGAAGCCCAGACCTCGGTTGCAATGCTGCTGATTCTGTGGCAAGCTATTGCCTGCCAGATCTGCCAGGGGGATTCCAGATCTAAAGAAAGAGCAGTCCGCAAGCCTTAGGTTTGCTCCCGCTCATCTCCACCCCTGGCAAGCAAGTTGAACAAAGACAGTAGGCCGCAAAAACAAGATAAAACGGAATTTCCAACATACTTCTGGATGTAGGGGTTTCCTCGGACCTATAAAACTGGTACGTTGCGACTTATGTGGCCGTCCTCACCGGCACAGCCTTAATGTTGGAAACTCCTGGCGTAGTCTCTTCAAGTTTTACAGCAAGCGCAACAAGAAGTCCGAAGCGCCCGCGGCAATTTCGATGCAGCTGACATGCTTTGCCAAGTTCATGTTTCATGTTTGCCCGACAAGCGAACTCTAATGAATCTTCAGCTGAAGGCATCAGCGATGCAACTCGCAGTTCCTGCCCATGTCCAGTAGAAGGACGCCATGATGAGCCATCAATGTGTCAGCGAACGTGCGTCAATTCGCAGGACGGAGTCAGTTCGAACTCGTGGAGTTTCTGAGGTCCGTCTGATGCAGCAGCTACAATAGCAAGCAGATGAGAGCAGCTAGCAAGCCTTCTTGTTTTGGTCTTGTACCTGTGCTATGGGAGCAGCAGCCAGGAATGCTGCATGTGAACTGTTTGTCTACTGGCCTTGGCATAATGCTCAAAAGCTGCCAATGAAAAAATGAATAATAATAAAAAAAACATGCGTTTCTTGATGTGTGCAGGAAAACCAACGCCTTGGGCAGAGCAAATGGAAGCTGAGCAAAGCGCTTGCAGGAATCGAGGTGGGCTTGTGATTCATCCAAATTTGGTAGTATGACCATGTCATAGCCTGGATGTCTGACGTGCTATTGCAATTCAGCTGCCCCATTGTGCTCAGCACGCGACCAACGCCGCACTTGAACCGCTGGATGCCTTGGCCTTAAGCTTTGCGCTGTGACCTGGATTTCTTCCGAAGCCATTTCATAAAGAGGGCAAGCAATCTGGCGACGGCGAGATAGTTGAGCCTAGTTTTACAGATGGATCCTTTGACTGGCCACCCGACCACATGAAACCCCGGCTAGGGCTGCCTTTGGTGCCAACTCTCCATCTTGGATGCCTTTACTGGAAATCGCTTGATGAGAAGCATTTTCGTGGCGTTCTGTCCAGATCCCTAGGAGACGTTGACGGCGTACTAGAGCACACAACATGCCTTCAAGACATTTGCAAGTGTTTGACATTATCCGTATTTTGCAGTCAAAACGGTCAAAACGGGGGCCGAAGCGGAATGGCCAAAGCTTCAGAGCAGGGAGACTTCCGCAAACTTCTTGATGCGTTGCAGGCTGTTGAAGGTCGTGCGTTAAGAAGTATGAGTGCAGTTCCCGCAGCGAAGAGTGCAACAGGCTATCAAATCGTGACTGCGCTGGACTGTCCCAAAGAACATGCAGGCAAAAGTAGCAAATCAGCAAATGGAAGCAAAACAAGCCCTTGCTCGCATTAGACTTCCGCCAGTGCACATTTTGTTTCTTGCTTCCATTCAGACAGGTAAGCAGACTCATTTCAAGCATCATTTTGAAGTTCACTTCAGCTTCCGAATCAGCTGCCAATCTTGTGACGTCTGGGCTTTGAGAGACTGTGAACTACAACGAACCAACTGCTGGAAATCAATCAGCAAGCGCAATGTTCAATTTTGTCTTTGACATGCATCTTTTGATGTTTGTGCACGTTGCGTAAAGGACACAGTCCGGGTGGCCTCATAGCATCTGGACATCTTTTACTTTTGCAATTGCCAGTCACTCACCATTTTCAAGGCTCCCTGAACCTCAATTGCCGCAGCAAAGTGAGAGAGTGCGTTGCAAGCACGTTCTGCAGCCTTAGGTCGACAAATTGAAGCAGCACGCGATGAAAGGCTTGCGCGATAAGGCCTGGCCCGTGCCAATTCTTTCATGCTTTGCGAAGCTTTTCAAACAGAAAACGTTGAGGGCTGGGCTTGTTTTCCCGCGTGATCCTCTTTTTGACAGTCTGTGAAAGGAATTTCAGAAAGTGCATGTTGATGTTTATGCTAGGATGAGGAGGAGACCAACGCTTTGCGGGTTGTCTGTTTGAGTTTGATTTCAGCAGCTTTTGAGCAAGCACGTCTCTGGGTTTTCAGAAGAGATCCTGTTATCTCTGCTCTCTGTCGATCTCATGTTCGCAGCAAGGCAAGGCTGTCTTTGGCTTCGTAGCTTGTTCGCCTTGCGGCAGTTTGGCCTCTTGTTTTTTTCTGAATATTCCCGAGCTCTATTCATTGCAACCGCTAGTACCGCCAGCAAGCGTCTAGTGTGCCGGGAGGGGGGGGTAGATTCCGTGCACCAGAAATTCTGGAAAGCTGCAGGTGCGCCTGGTGTGCCCTATTCTGCGGCCATGCAACATGTTTTACTCTGGCGCATTAGTGGGTGAAGTCGCTTTTGCAAAGTCCACTGGCAAGGACCGCTGCCGACAAGAAACACAGTGTTAGCTTCAGACGATTTCAGATGTCGAGCCCTGGCAAGGTGCATGTTGAAACAACACGCGAAACTTTTCTAAGTAGTCATGCAACCGGTACTGGCAGCGGCAGAGCCAGTAGTCCATCTCAGTTCATGGCTTCGTGGCGAGCACGCTGTTCAAACATCCTTGTCTCCATGAGCTCCCTCGATTCCTTGATAGGGTGCTCCATATCCACCGATTTTGCACGAGGCCACGGCCCATCATTTCCTCGAGATCCTTCTACTTGTAGCTGCCTCATGAATTTCCCGAAATTACCCGAAGCACATCCTTCACGGCGTTTTCTTCTCGTTCGAGAAGAGAGCCACCGCTGCGATGATCATGATCTTGTCGACCTTCAACCCAGCCGCAGACCTCCAAGATCCTCGAGGGTGTATACGCTTGAGGCAGCTGTTGCTCGTAACGAATGTAGGGCTATACGGCAAGGTGCAGTCGGCAAAGCTTGAGACACCCCTTTTCCGGAATTGACACAAGCAGATGTGGTGGTGTGGTTTGTTCAAGGCCCAGAAGTTGCCGGGGGCAAATAGCTGCCCCGAGCGCGATCCCAGTGAGTGTCACAACTGATGCCAGCTTGGCAACTGCAACCCCTGCAATCGCCGCAATCCCCTGTGACTGTTGACACGCAAGCAAAGAAATCTAAAAAGTCTGCTGCCCGCATCTATCTGCATCTGTAGATGGTACTAATTAGACATGGGGGTCAGGCTACTCCTGTTTGTGCTTCTATTGATGCTGCTGTTGCAGGGAATCTTCCTGCTGTGGCCGCCTTTAATCCTAGGACACCACTCATCCTGTTTGTGGTGGACAGCAGCCAATACCATGTAAGCTATGAGGAAGACTCTACGATTCCTGCTTGACAAAGCAGTCTGCGCTGAGAAAGCATAGTGCGGTGGGTCCTTGTGCTGCGTTTTGGCCCGCCCACATTTGCTGCGCTTACAGTGGTTGCCACCCCTTGCTTCCTTGCTACCGTTTGAATTCGACTCCTTGGTGGTCTGGCTCTTAGTCCGAACGTTTTATTTCTCTCTTTATAGACTGACAGTAAACCCACTGCACAGTTGGATGTGAATGCTGGTCTCAGTTCGCACTGCAAGGACGGTTAGCCTAGTTGACATTGACGCTATGCAGCAAACTTGCCACAGGATACTGTTTCGACACCTTTTTGCTTTCCATCGTCTTGACGGTGCCAGCCTGACCCCTCTAATCGCACACTCCAAGAACTGCGAAATATGACATGCTGATGGGAAAGACGTGACTTTCTCGGAAAGCAGTTCTTTGGAGACTAGAAACACTTGGCTGCTTATCCAAATCTACGGAACATATATTTGCAACCGGAAGTTCAACCACGTAGGGCTTCTAAATTTCCTGTGATGCTCGAAAAGATTGGCGAGCTTTCTACGTGTTTTGAAAACAGGAGACCAGCGCAGGCGGAATGCTAACAAACAAAAGCTCAGCAATGCGGATCCTTTACAACGGGCATGCGCGGCTTTGTTGCAGGCCATCAATCGCATGAAGCTTCAAGGCGTGAGCAAGGACCAGCAGGAGGCAACACGTTTTTGTAAAGGGGCTTGTTTCATTCTGGAAATTGCCCATGCCTTGGAATTGACGTCCTAGGTGATCTTGGAAGAAATGGATGCCTTGCTGCGCGAGCGCTCCGAAAGAGTCAAGGCCCATTTGCATAGAGCAGCTCGACAGCTCGAGGTTGCGAAGCTGTTGCTGTAATTACTATCCCTGTTTACTGGGGTTATATAGGGAAAATGGAAAAGAAAATGGAACCTACTATATTATGATTACTAGCTCTGTTTACAGGCAGCTGAGATGGATTCCCAGGAGTTCGAGTTGCAGGCAACTGCGGCTAAGCTACACAGGGCATTCCAGCATCTATGAGCCAACCGTAGTTCAACCAATCAGAATAGTTAGCAGAGAGAAGATCTTGTGGGCTGCATTGATGGAATATATACTTCATCCAGGAATCAATGTCTGGCTGTCTTGGCCTCTTGGATTGCCGCTCTCATTTCTTCCAAAGCCGCTTGCCATACCCAACACTTGCAGTTCTCACCATAGTCGTGCTGTGCTGTGCTCGCATTTTCAATGAAGTGTTGCAAAACTTGGATGTTGGTGATTAGCCTCGCTAATGCCGCTGAAAAAGCCGAGGCCGGAGGCGTGGGGCGTTAAGATCCAGGTCTGAAAACTCGGAGAGTAAGTTAACCCTCCCCCTACCCCCTCCCAGCGCGCAGTCCGGGAGCGTAGGATCGGCTTTTTGTTTCAGTTTCTAGGCCTTGACAGCCTTTGCCGAGGCGGTCTCGCGTTAGCGGTTAAATTATCATCCACCAGCAAGCCATGGCGCAGCCTCGCACAATGATTTTTTCAAAAGCAGCTGAATCCGCAAGCAACACACAGGAGAGGCCCACAGAGCCTAACTGTGCCACTGACAACGCCTTTTGCCATCACAAAGTTCAATTGCAAGCTGCATATTCCTGCACCTGTATATGAGGGTTTCCCAAAATTAGGGGGTACCTTTTTCGGGGGTCCCAAAAAACAGAAAGAATAATATTCTGGGGTCTATATTGGGGTCCTTCGATTTTGGGAAATACATGTATGACCCTCTCGCTCCCCCTCTCTCACACTCGCTCCCTCAAAACAGCTGTTCATGCCGTTTGGCTGGGATCTAAGTGGAGCCGCAAAAAAGTAATCCTAGGGTCCTACTGAAGACAAAAAAATGCAAAAACACTACAAGAGGATTAGGAGCAAGGACTGCAAGAAGAGGCCTTGCATGAAGGAAGGGGGCCGGCATGGAGCAGCTTGCAGGGGTCTATAAGTCTATAAGACAGTCGCCGAGTATCCTGAACAACAACAAAGGGAGACTCCCGCCAAGAACACGTTCCCAAAGAACACGGCAGCAGATTGCGTGATACCTCTGCGTGTCGTAGAAGATAGAAGACTTGTCAAACAACAGCAATAACGGAGAGGGAGACAGAAGTCTCAAGAAGCTAGAAGTCATGATGCACGGAAGCACAGACAAAAGGAACAACAGAGCGCGACAGTGCCAGCATGCAGTACCGGCAGTGCAGATTGAAACGCTCATCGGCGCCTGAGCAAGAAAGACACGGGTCAGTTGACAGGGCTCAGAGGCACAGAAAGAAAGGACGCCACAAGAGATGATCAGCGTCTGGATAGAGTCGTGGGAATGCAAACTTTCCTGAAGGAGAGCAGCCCACAGGCCAGGGCAAGAAAGAGCAGCAAGTGGAAGATCCATGCAAGAACGCAAGGGATCCTGCGCATGAAGTGAAGCGTAGCCAGCCAATCAACGGCGTCCCAACATCCGATGGCCTGTCGGCATGAAGGCAACCTGTTGGGAAAAGGGCCTTAGGAAGTTTGGTAAGCCGGCGAAAACGCCGCAAACTCGTCGTTCCTTGACGCCGACGGGTTGCAATGAGTTCCAAGACCGTGGCGCTGCCGGGGCGCAAGGACCGGAGCGAAGGACTTGGCGTCAAGTTTGGCAACCGTTTTAAACCTCGCTTTCAAGCGCGACCATGCGCTTCTGCAGAGTGCTGGCGGCGCTTCCTGGACCCTTTGAACTCGCAGTGCATCAATGTTTGTCCAGTTTCCGCAGCTTTGCATTGCTGTTTCGTCTGGGCCCACAATGACGTCGTGATGGGCTGGCCGTGCTCCTTGACCTTCAGGTTGGGGCCCCGAGGCCCATTGCGGCCCCGGTCTCCAGATTGAGGGGAATTCCCCACCTCCCTTGATTTTGGAAGGGAGGGGAAGAGAGTGTTTCCGCTTCCTTCGACAATCCCACACCAGAGGTCGTGGACTCAGTCCACTACTGCAATGTCATTTTACTTTGTGAACAACACGTATCCTCTCTGTGCTCTGCCTATACGAGCCAGTCCATCGTGTTTACTTGCGGCATCGCATGTTGACTCTGATTCTGCGCTCCACCTACCACTCGGCCAGGAGGAACTGGCTGAAGAGTCGCCTCCTCCCGTTCACGAACCCCAAGCAGCCACGGAGACGCAAGAACATGCTCAGGAGCAACTTGAGGCTGCAGCCCAAAGGTCCATGTTGTCAGCGCTATGCTCCAAAGTGACTGAAATTTTAGCTTTGTTCATGGCCAGCTAGAGCTACTAAGCATGGCATTTTTGCAAGCGCTGCTACAAGAGCCTGTACTTGACATTGTGGAAATGGACTCGTTGTGTTTTGATGCAGGATTCTGAAGCCGATGCTGTCCTCACAGACGGTGCGCACTGCACTCAGCCAGTAGCACCATGAAATTGCTGTTTCAGAGACAGATGATGTTAACAGCAGCAGACACACAAACGCTCCGTGTGACATACGTCACGCGCAGATTTGGCTTCGCATGCTTACGCCAAGGCACCTGGAAGACACACAGCCTGAGGAGTGAGAGTGGAAGGCATCAACATGCGGTCTCAGGTCTCACGTCTTCAATGAAAAGTATGGTCTTCTAATATCAAATCACTTGACATGTTCCACTGCTTCAACAACAGCTTACAGTCGATGTGCAACATGACTTCTTCATGTGCGTCTCCAAAGGAGACTGAAGTTGAATTAGCTGCAAGATGGACACAAAAAGGTCAACGTCTGTACAAACATGTCAGCTTCTGTTTTTGCTTCGTTGAAACTTGTTGGTGGTCTTTCAAGTCATGGCTTAAGCTTTCAGAAGCTCAGCCTGCGGGCTGCACGGGCTGCAGCCTTTGTACATAGTTGCTTGAAAGCTCTCAAGAGCTTTCACGAGCTTGCAATGTCCATCACAGATGGCGTTGAAGAGCTCTTCGGCCAGTGTCTCAGGAAACTGAAAACTAAGTTGCAGTTTGCCGGGGTGTACGTGGCGTGGCGGAGCTCTCTGAATGGGCTTTGCTGGCAAAAGGATCTGGCGGCTTCAGGACACGAAAAGACAATGGAAACAATCATATCATTCGGGACTACAGAAGGGCTGCGACGCAGATGCATTTTTTCATTTCCTGCTAACAGCATGTTGTTTGGTATCCCACAATTCGTACCCCAACCCCATGGCCCAGCGACTTACCCCATGGTTGCATTCCGTGTCCCACAAGCCCTTCCTCCATGGCACACTGGACAGGCACGTGTCGGAGGAAAGCAAAAACCATCGTGCCCCGGTGTTTGGTGCTACTGTACTCAGCGCACGAAGAATAAGCTCTGAAGCACAGGCTCAGTGAGGATCGGCACATGTAGGAAAACAAAGCAACCTGCGCCCCGGCGTCTAATGCTTTCCACGCGCACTACTGCATGACACCTGCAAGGCGAGGTTCGAGAAAGAGAGAAAACTCAGGCAAACACACGCAACATAATCCCATGCGGATATCTTTTTTCACGGCCCCGAACCTCTCCGCATTATGCTTGCGTACTTTCCTATGCAATCCTTATGCAACCCCAGCATCTACAGCGTAGGAGAGGCACGACTGTGCTCCCCCGCACAGTCCCGCACAAAACATAATCAATAAAGGTTCTCGTATCTAGGTAAATCTGTGATTATGAACGTCTGTATCATTGTGTTACGGGGGTGTTACTGTTACTTTTGCTGTTGACATTTTGAGGATTGCCTTTGTTGCAATTGTTTCAGTTTGCATTGCTCTCGCCTGGTGTGTCCTCAGACGTTGACTCAATACTTTGCTCTCACGTGGCGTGCCGTCCCATGTTGGCAAAATCTTCGCATGTTGGTCACCGTCACGTTCTTTTGGAGCATCCCATGTTGTGTGAAATTCGAGCTCTTGCATGGAGCATGCTCATGTTTATCGAGCTCTCAAGTGGAGCATCCTCAGCTTCTGGCACAAACTTGTCAAGTCGCGTGAAGCATCTGCGGGCAGCATCTTCAAGTTTTGGTTCGAACTCGCGCTCTCAGCTGAAGCGTCCTCCCTCCCATTCTGGCAAGAAATCGAGCTCTCGCATGGAGCGTCACCCTGGGAAATTAAACAAAACCAATGCCAATACTTAAATTCATAAATGAATTCTGGGCCCCGCTGAGATGAACTGAGACATCCTACATATGCGGAGTGAACTGCAAGTCGTTCAGGTGATGATGTAGGGCGATTGTGCTTGTGTGTTGTGCTTGCATGTCAGCAAAGCCTGCAACAGCAACTGGCGCAACGACATGGCCTGAGGCTACAACCGAGGCAATTTCATGTTTGACCAAGTCCTGCGGCAGTGGCAGCAGCCTTGAGGATGGCAATGAGACTTGCCCGGCTGGAAATGCTTCTGCGCACATCAGGCGGGAGTACCAAGAGCAGGACATGCGCGTGAAGCAGTTCATGCTTTATCGAGAGGCGCTTGACTTGCAAGTATTTCGACACTAGGCATGAGCATCAAACAAACTCGCGGACTTCGGCAGCATCCTTCCAGGATGTCCGTGACCTCACGGAGCTGACTACCAGCAAGTCCGACTCCTGAACAACTGGAAAATTCTCTTGTGGCTACAAAAGTCGATTCCACGAGGATGGACAGCTATCTGATGATTGCCATCCTCGAGCTCGGCTGTTGCAATGTCCTCAACGCATTCCCGTGTTTTGCAGATGTATCTTCGAAGCGACGGCGCCGATGCCATTTGATTTACTTTTGAGGTCTAGACCTGCTGGTGCACGGTGTCTTGCACATCAAAGCAATGAAAGGTCTGATCCACCTTGCCAGTGCAGCGTGCAGTCGTGTGCAACAAGTGGTTTTAGTTTGCCAGACGAACCTACGTGGCTCCTGTGGCTTTATGTAATCAGTAAAGTCCTGAGCTGAAGCTGCGTTTTTTTCCATGTTGGAAGTTGCAGCACTTGCATGTGATTCTCCCAGGTTTGGCTGAGGCCAGCCGCCGAGCATCGATTGCTGTAGCAGGGCTGAGGGTGGGATAGTCTCCAGTGTGTCCAACCCAAGTTGCCTAAGCCAGTATGCGTATGAGTGTCAGCTAAGGCCTTTGTCTTCCTATTCTTGAGTGCCTGGCTTGCCATCCATGCGTCTGCTGGGCTCCTGGATGCACGTGGATTGACTATCTGGAAATCATTCTTTTAATTTAAGGTTTGGGTTGTACTGACGTGGATTTGCATATGCCCAAGTGGGTAGGCCATAAAACTAAGGTGTCTGCCCATTCATTCAGTGTGAGGCGGGATCGTGGATCAAGCGTTTCATTATCTGTGTGTACCAATTGTTTTTGTGCTGTCATTGTTTCACTTACCGCAGCAGTCCCTCTCCACTGTGCTACAGTTGTTTCTGTCCTCACGACCTTTCTACAATGGCAGCAGATATGGGCGAAATGCCGCACCAGCAGCTCACACTGCTTACGTACTATGAGGTACTCTTAGGAGCTCTTACCTACAACATAGCTGCCACCATTGTTCAGGTGACCGCATGACCGCAACAGGGGTTTCCGCAAGAGTCACGAGCGTCCGCGCTGCATCCGAAGAGTCACAATGCCCAGGTCTTAGGCTCCAGATTGAGCCGTGATACCATTCTGGCTCATCCAGAGGTGATTGCAGTGAGGTATCTACAGAAGCTCCACAAGGAACTCGAAGAAGAGAGGGCATAAGGCTTCAGGCTGGAAATGGCGGAGAACGCTGTGAAGACTTCAATGGCGAAATCCTTGTACACATAAAAGCTGTCGAGATTACGCGCTGGCAAGAGCATTTAGATTTTCAGAGAGCCCTCGTCAGTTGATTGACGAGATGCAGAGCGCGCACGCTTCTCACTTGACCAGAAGAAGGAGACAACGCTACAGCTTAGAATCCACTGCGACAGCAATTAAGCAGGTGGAGAACATATGAGCCATAGTCTAAACTCCTTACAGGGGGTTATATAGGGGATTATATAGGGGACTACTATAGGGGATATTAAGGGGGATACTAGGAGTTTAGACAGTAGCTCATATGGTCAACACGAATAACATGAGCTCAGAAAATACTCACAATCGTTGCATGTACCGCATGATTGCTGCAACAACAGCAACCCTCTTGCGGTAGGCGGTCACTGAATGTCTTGGGATAGCAGACGCCTGGGCCAAGTGAGGAAAAATGGGACAACCCCTCCCTCCCCATCCCTCTCTATTCTTATTTCATTCCTTCGGTGTCAGACAAGCTATGAGTGGCTGTGCGGATGACATCGCGGTAAAAGCCTGAAGCCATCTTGTCATGGAATTCGCGCAAGGCTACTGACCCAGTTCGTCCGGCTGCCACTGCCCAGTCGGAGGTAGGTCATTGCGCGTTTTGCGCGTTGTGGCTTCGCGCCGCTCCAGCCTGCTGAGCACTTTCCTCAAAAGCTGTGTTCCCAGGCAGATCGATGCTGGATCAGCTTTGGCAACTGACTACGAGAACAAGGGCTTTGAGGACCTTCTGCGCATACCTGTCCTGCGTCAACAAGCTGAACGTCTGGGCAAACACCTTAGCAGGGCCAATTCCTCTGCAACACACTTTCTGAACATCAAGAAGCTCCAGGAAACACACACTCAGGAGGAACCTCAGGCCAGCGACCAGCCCCGCAAGACCCATCAGGAGACAGCGTGTTCATACAAGCCTCATGATGCCTCATGTGTGAAATGTGCGCAACTTGAGGAGTTGCCGTGGCTGGACTGGTCGCCATGTCCCAACCGGGGGCCAATGCGGCAGTTGCAGCAGCCTCCGTGCAGAGCGCACATGTTTCCATGATCTAGCAGACTTCTATAGGGCTGTTCTCAGGCTGCAAAACATGTGCGGTTGGGGATCTCAGCGTTGAATTTTTGCCCACCCATCCACACAAGTGGTGCGTGGACCGAGGCTCTACCGCGACCTCCAGGACAATTGGCAGGACATCAGTGCTGATAGTCAAGCTAGACCAGTTGCACAGCCATGTAGCGCTAGGCACACGATGCTTATGCCCGTGCCTGTTTAGCTCTCGGCCGCAGGCTTAAAGCCAAAGCGAGTTTTGTCTGTTTTTTCCAGCGTTTGGCTGCTTACTCGTCGATGCCGTTCAAAGTTTCTCTTGCAAACATGGAGGTTGTATGATGTTTCAGGACTGGAAAACGACCAGCGCCACCCATGTAACCTTTGACAAAAGCTCCAGACGTGGTGAGCAGATCCATGCATCAGGCACGGATGATTCCGCTGCTGGTCGTCTTGACCCTTCTCTCCTGGTGTTCCGTTATACCGCTATAGCAATTACTGTTACTGCTACCGCCAATTTCCTGTTGCCCAGGCTATACGTGCAACCTACAGCTAACATTTTCACAATCATGTATGATCTTTGGGGAGGCTATTGCTACGAGAGGGGATTCATGAACCATGATGGGAAAATTGAGCAGATAGAAGCGGCATCCCTAATGTTTTCTCAGTGTGAAAGCATTTTGTGAAACCCGGATCTTGAGACACACCGTCCACAGAATCTCCTGAAAAGCTCTGGCGATCCAGACACGTAAGACGTGTTCGGCATTTCTGGGCCAGCAGCGCACTAGCGCGCACGACATTTTCGCCACGTTACATACTACAAGCCCGAACGCCGCGCACTACGTGGGAACGTGTAGGAGCTTATGATACGGGTGGATGTGGGCGGACAGCAGTGCTATTCCAGAGCTGGGTGGATCTGAGGGATTCTGAGGGGTGTTTTTGCATGGTGACAGGCAGGCCAGGTGCGAAGCTGGGTGCTGCCATGCAAGCCCACACGGCCGAGCAACATCAGGCGCTATCAGGAAGCAATTGTCCTGCTACAACAGCAAGCCAACAGAACGGAAAGACTCAGAAATCAAGCCTTGGCAAGCGGAGCATCCCATGCCCCTCCTCGTTGCTAGATGTTCCAATCTACAGCATGAAGCCGATGAACCAGTCAATGCAGCAGAATCGCAACGATGCTACTAGTCAGTAGGATAGCTTTGAATACGATGTGCATATCACTGGCCGAGGCACATACAAGCTCCTGCACGCCGTAGCCTACTACACGGTCGGCTCAGCTCCTGGACCTTGCTGCGAGAGCTGTCAGAGCTTTGGTTGAAGCTGCGAAGTTCTCCGAAGGCTTGCTAGTGCTTGAGATGCATGCGCCCTGGGCTGGCTTGGCTTGTGCGAAACTTGCCAGCACATGAGCCTGCACAATCTTGCGTGATGTCTTCCAGATTCTGCTGCCAGGACTGTGCTTCCAATGTTGGCTTGGTTGTTGATCAAGTGCCAACCCTGGAGATACACGAAGTTACAAGCTGATCTGCTCGAGACACGCTGCAGGCTGGACTTGTATTTCTCCAACACCAGAAGAGTCCTTGGTGCTTTGTTCCTCATGTTGGGCCGCGAGCTCAGCTTTTCCGGGTGGTCAGTTGAAGCCGGGATCTTGTCTTGCTTTCAAGGTCCTCTTCTCGCCTTGGTTGCTGCCACATGCCGAGGAATGCTGAGGATTCATAGTCATAGATGTGGGCTCAGAAGGAACACCCAAGCTCAGCTGAAGGCGACGCTGAATTCCTTGAGCGAGCCACAACGCCTGGCACAATTTGCCGGCGCCCTGACGGAATATTCTGCATCCAAACTGACTTGCCCAGATGTCAAGGTTCTTGTCGCTGTGATCTTTGCAATGCATGCCAGCCTCATCGTCAGCTCCCGTGTTGACGTTTCTGTTTTTGATTTGGCTGCCACGGTCACAGTGAAATCTCCGAGAATCTCTGAGAGGTATGTGTTGCATGCGTAGCGAGAGCCGAGCATGCTGCTGCCCAAGATTTTTCTTGAATTGCGTCCTGGATTGACCGGGCTCATGCTCCTCCCAGGCTCCGTGCTTGCATTTGTGTGCTTGTATTTCCCCAGGGCCCCAAGATACGAATGATACGACAGACCCTCTAACTAACAAACCCCTCGTCCCTTGGAATTCCTTGCAAGAGTTCTTGTCGGAGGGTTCTGTCCCGGTCCCTTGGAATCCCTTGCAAGAGTTCTTGTCGGAGGGTTCCATCCTACTGTACCTGGGGTCCCCTAAGAATCTACCGGTGAGATCAGGTGACAAGTAAAACCTAAGTGCGCTTGAGTTTACCATATCAGGTTTCTGAACGCGGCGCTGCATTGCCCACGCGATTTCGCAGCGTGCTCTACCTTGATGTTTTCGGCTGGTACGGTACTCAGGTGAGACTTGAAGAAATATCCAGCTGCTATTTGCAAGATTAAGTTAGGCTTCAAAGCCCGGATGCGCCTTTGCTGCGATTGGCCACTTTTCGTTTGATGTCCCTTCTAACCCAACTTGGCTGCATGCTCTCGCAGGAGAGAGCAGCGGCGGACGGTGCCCGGGCCAACCCTACTCGAAGCAACCCAGTGGCCTGAATCTGAGCATGAACAGGTGGTAGATTGGTGTGATGCTCAAGTCGGCGACGCTCGGATGCTGCTGAGGAAAGAGAGATGCCGAGGAGTTTGCGAGAGGCTCCTCGCAGCGCAAGTCAGTTGTGCAAAGCAATAGGCTCTTTCAGTCTGGGGTGCGTTTTCTACAGGTGATAGTGCTGTTGTTGCGCCTCTTCCTTCTTTCTGCCATTTTTTGCTTGCTTCTCAGTATTCCAGAAGCTTTGGCTTCCTGGCTCCTTGGGCTTACTTGTTTGGCTTCTTTTGCTTTCCAGTCTCATTGCTTGTTGGCATACCCTTGCGTGGTCACGGTGCGGATAATGTCATGCTCGGTGGTTGCATTACGTAATCTTCCCTTCGGGGTGCGTACTAATACCACAACGCAAACGCACTGCTTCTGGCTTATCATGTACTACCGTTCCTGTTCATGTTACCCACGCCTGGAGCGCCTTGATATTTGTCTGCAAATCTTACCCCTACGGGGAGGATTTTCACATGTTGGCGAAAGCTTCGCATGTTGGCTAATCACGAGCTTCTGGATCATGAGCATGGAGCAACCTCACAGTTGTGCTCAAAACCGAGCTCTTTCTTGGAGAGTTCACATTCTGGCTCACAATCGAGCTGTCGTGGAGTGTCATGTGGGCTACGTCCAAAATACGCGTATTAGTATTTTATAAGGAATGAATAAGATAGAATGAGGAGCATCATGTTTTCTTCTTCGACATGAGGCGGCACGCAGGGAAATCTGATGAATCACCAGTGTGGCGCTAGGAAACCGCCAGCCCAGCGCTAGAGACTTTTTAGAGCATCTCGATTGTACATGTCTTGAAGGAGTTGATGAGCTTCCGGAAGTGTTGCTGTGCCGTGTATGACTAGAAAGAAATCGCAAAACAAGCTCCGCGGTAGAAGCTTTCAACAAACTTCAAAATTCCAACAGGAATCTGTTGCGTAACATCAGCCCGATTTTTATCTTCACATATGAGGCGGCACGCAGGGAAAGCCGAATTTTAGACCATTTCGGGAACAAGCATTTCGGAAACAGCCCATGTAGTGGCTGAATTTGTCTAGCATAGAGAACGCCTAGGAATGGCAGTAAAACAAAAGGGAACGTACCAAACATGGTTTTCATTCTTGGACAAAGCCCGGTCCTCAGAGACTGCGGAGAGCGGAAGTACGCATGCTCGAATCGAACAACAGGTCTGTGCAAGGAGCGTGTGCTTGCACTTCTTCTGCTGTGAAGCCTCAATTGCCCGCTGCAGAGTCTGCACACTCCTGCTTTGGGACACAGCCGCTCGCCGCCAGTGCTCTCTGCATTTGTGAGCCAAGCGCGAATTGTGCCTGGCCAGGGCCTCTACAAGGAAAGCAGCCGTTTGGGCAGGCAGCTCCGCTGCGAATTCCAGACCTGGGAGGCAGCAGTCTTTAGAATTGACACTTGAGCTGGGCATTGGGTATGCCACAGCTTTAACTGCCGATATCTTCTTTCAAGTCAGGGGAGCCTTCAGGTCTAAACAGCTCCTGTTGAAATGCAAGCACCAGCTTATGCAAATCATTGTGACCGAGCTCATGCATGACAGGTGGCAAGCTTGGAAGCGCTTCCGAGTCTACTGAGGCCATGCTTCACTGCATCCACTTGCACCGAATCTCCGAGAGACACGTTGTTGAGGCATGAACCCGCTGTCTGCCAGGCGACTGCGTAGCCTTCAACGCGAGTTTGAAAGTCTGTGCCAAGACTTCTGCCGCTTGCATCAGGTGGGGGGCACGTTGTAAAGAGATGGATTTGTTTCCATGTTGTGAAGCGGCGGCCTCTGCCGCATACCAAGCCGAATGAAAGGAAGACCTTGGTCGAGATCGAATTAGCGAGAGTTCAGTCCGGGATCCAAGTCTGCAATCCTCGCCTGGGCTTTTCTCGACTGACGTTTCTGGAGTCGGAAGGACTTGTCCTGGACTGCAGCTGGAGAAAGTGATCCGGGCCTGTTTTGGAGTTTCTGAGACTGCATGTGAGCTCTCTCATTTCTGCTTGTACAAGAACGTATCCCACTCGAGCCATGGCTGCAAGAGCAAAGTGCAGGCAACAGTGAGCTGGATGACAATGCTATCTGGCTGCGGCTGGAGAAGTTAACTCAGATTTCCGTCAAAACTCTTTGGGATGTGCCATGCGCCTTTTGGTGAGGTGCTACCCGGAAAGAGTTGCTTGGTTGCGCGGCTAAGCTTTGCCTCCCGTGCTTTGTCAACACACGGAAGGTCTGAGGCTTCTGAGCATCACTGAGTTGTGTGAGATTTTGCAAGGTTTGTGCAACCGCGCTCGGGCGCTCGGATGCTCCAAGAGCCGCAGGCTCCGCAGCTGCCAGTGATTGCAGCTGCTGCGCAGACCCCCGTAAGTGAGGGCAAATTCGTCTCCGAGCTGGAGGGCGTCGCTGCACGTATCGAAATGCCAGCATCGCAAGCATTCGCAAGCCAGACAAAAGAATTGAACATCCTGAGCTTCTGAGCTTCTTTGGCTTAGGCTGCGACAGCGCGTCGAGTCCCTGAAGGATAGTGCTGTTCAATGCCCCACGGAGTGCATTTCGCCACCTTCGTCGGAACTCTCCACCATTGAGTACATGTCTACTGAGTCCCATGAACATCATGACCAGTTTATGAAGGTTGTTGTCGCACTAGCATCCCGGTGCAAAATAGAGCTGCTTCAAAGGAGGGAAAGTGTTCGGCCTTGCATCCCTGCACTTAAGACTGGGCAACGGAAGC
Organism: Symbiodinium pilosum; assembly: GCA_905231905.1. Classification (NCBI taxonomy): domain Eukaryota; class Dinophyceae; order Suessiales; family Symbiodiniaceae; genus Symbiodinium; species Symbiodinium pilosum. Next base: position 56,919 of record CAJNIZ010003636.1, on the reverse strand, counting down.
ATTCAATGCGAGCTAATCGCACACCGTTTTAGCCCTGAAAAGTTCCGCAGTGGCGAAACGCAAGCCGTACAGCTGGGTAGGTGGAAAGTTTTGCCCTTTTCAGAACGGTGTAAGGCCTGTGTCGTCTTAGCTGTGCTGCGAGTTGCAACAGCCTTCGTGCTAAAACGGGTTTGGGGTCGATGTCTTCCAGGATGACGCGAGGCTTGCGCGCCGAGGGCGGCCAAAGCCCTGGCTGGCGGTGCTATGAGTTGATGTCAGCCGTCAGCATGGCTTCCATGTCAATGTCTAGGTCCAGGTTCTCACGCTTGGCAGGCGGATTAATGCCGCCAAAGCCTCAAGTTCGAAGCCCTCATTACGCCCCCATTACTTGCTGGCATGCAAGGCCAGTTGGGACTGCTAGCGCTCCTCTGCGCCCGCGTGTGGCAAATCGCTTAGTTGCATAGCGCGGCAGACTGCTCCAGTTCAAGTCTGGGAACATCACCGTAGGCCCGCAGCTCTGTTTGATGCCGAGGACCTGGACGTCCCTGCTATCTCGGAGAGACCCGAGGAAGCTGTCAAGCTGATCATTGACATGCTAACGGTGCGTTGCTACATGTAGGCAAGATCAGAAGGTGATGCTCGCTGGGCTCTGAGCAATCTTTGCCGAGCCCAACTGCCAGATACGGTTTGTCATGAGGTGGCAGTGCGGATGCCTGGATTTCTTCAGAGGCAGCAGCTGAGTGCTTGGAACTGCACCGACTTCTTTTGGCACAGAGATGGAAGTGTACCAGTGTACCACCTAAGGCGCAGACTTTCCATCCTCGCCGCGATCGGCGGGAGGAATCCAGGCAGCCTGCTGGCCAGGCTTCGAACTTTAACGGAAGCCTTCTCCCGCTGTGCTCCAACAGCGAAACTGAAATTGAAATTGAAATGGGCTGCGGGTTTGTGTCAGTAAAGGCTGACCTGCTCACCTCAATGTTCCATTTGGGGACATCGTGCATGCTAAGCTATCAATACCAATCAAGACAGCAAGTCATGATGGCTATGTGACCGGCACGCACGTGCCATTTGAACACAAGCAGGGTGATGTGGAGGAACCCTTCTCCCAGAAAGATGATTTGCAGAACTTGTAGAAGAGGGGTATAGAAGCAGAGCCTTTTGCCTCGAAGCAGCCTTTTGAGAGATTCTTAGAACTTGAGCACCTACGGCGGCTGTTTGCCTGCATGGTTCCTGGGAGGTGCCTTGGCATACGTTCCTCATCGCCAGTTCAGTCTTGGTGGCTGTTTGGATCGTCGGCATCGTCTGGTATGTCATCAACCCTTTGGCCATGCGTGGGCCCTGCCTGAGACAGTTGCATGAGATGATGATTCGTTTCTCTCTGGGATGCTTAGTTGTTTGAGGAGTCGGAAACAATCTGTGCAAGAGAGCCAGGCAGTGCTCTGTGGACACCAGCTTGTGCATGTCTAGTTCAGAGACCACGCGCAGCTTTGATCAGGAGCCTGTCCTCAACATTACGCGCAAGCACTTGTACACGGATTCCTTGACCGAAGCAATCTCAATTCTGCCAGCAAGATGGTCGGAATCAGCAGGTTGCCCAGCTTTTTGCTAGGCATGCTGCTCTCACGACTTGCCTTTCGTGTCGCCTTTTTTTGGCTAAGCTGCTTCGCTTGTAAGCGCCATTTGAACGCTGGACAGGTGCCATTTCATCCGTTGGATCTTGCCTGTGATGAGCAGTATGGCCACATACTGGTCGCAGAGAAGTTCGGGGTTCATGAGGTCACGAAGGCCAAAAGGCCTTAACACGAAAAGCCCGCATTGTCGCAGCAGGTACCGACATACTGGTCTGCAGGCGGCTTCAGCAGATGCAAGAGAGGTAAGCGCAGTTGGATTCCACCTTGGATCGCAGGCATCGCAGGCCCGTTGACGGTTTCGGCAAGCTTGGAGGAATGCTTGGCCAGCTTCTCAGCTCACATGTCCCTTCAATGTCAGATCTTTAGCGTTGCCTGAGTGCCTAGCTTGGTCCGGCTCTGGCATCTTTTGCAGGTGGTAATCATGGAAGCTTGAAGGCAGCAAGTAATGTCAATCGCCACATGCCCCTATCATCCCCTATCTGTCGCATACGTAAGAACGTCCGGCTAGCCGCCGACCAAGTAGGAGGCAGTGCGGAGAGGGGGCCTGGAAGAACGGTGGCTGCTTTGTCGCAGCGTTGCTGTTGATCCTGGGGCCTGTGCCCACGGGATGGTTTCGCACCTCGCGGACAGACCATGCGAGTGCCCTGTCTGGGAACCCTCTGGCCCCACAGGTGGCCGCTTTTTTTCAATCCACAGAAGGGAGGGGTGGTAGGGTGGGATGGGGATTAGAGGGGGGATGGGGGGGGCAGCTCTGGACCAGCAAACCCAACAGCCAAAAACAAATTTCGGGGATCGGGGTGGCACCCTACCGGGAGAGGTTTTTCCTCCCGAGAGGACCATCCGTAAGACCCGATATTACGATTATCGGATCATCGTCTTGGTGGCTGCTGCCATCATGGTGTTTGGCATCGTCATTGGTGCATTGTCATGGTCGTCAGCATATCATCATGAGTCACGACCATCACCACCAGCTGTGAATGCGCCCCTATTCGTTTCTGTCCCGTCTAACACGCAAACCCATCCAAACCCCAGGAAGACCAGATGCTCATGTCTCAGGGAGCCGGACCACAGGTGAGCAGAAGAGTGCCCTTTAAACGCTGAGAGTCACTGCGAGGGAGCCTGTGCTTCCACCAGAGGCTTGTGCGCTTGCACAGCAAGTCAGAAGAACCCACAGAGCTCAGAAAGTCCCGAGGCATCCAAAATTCTCACAGCCAGAGCGCTCCATCATGCAGATGCAGGAAATCCAATAATCTGCAGCTGTTACATTCACATGGGTCTCAAAGCTGCGAAATTTGTAAAGATTCGCTCGAGATGTAGTCAGTGGGCTTCAGCAAATCAAGAAGATTGCTGAAGGCCAGACATCCTCACTTCAGAGCAGGAGGACTCAAAAGAATTGGTGCCTTCCTGAGCTCTCATTCCCAACTCTTATCAGTATGTCTCGCTCTGGCCCGTGGCACTCAGGTTTGTCGTGCGATGGCCCGCTGGATTGCCGAGCAACCCTTCTTGGTGTGGCCCAGCTGATGTTGGCCTGTATACCCCCATCCAATTCTGTGTAGAATTCACTATTGCCAGTTCATAGGAATGCCAAGAGAATTGAGGTCAAACCTCAAATTTGACAACCCTTCTTCATCCTCGTGAGCAGGAAATCAACATCAGATAATCTTTGCAAGTTTTCAGGGACTCTTCAACTTTGCAATCCAGCTTTGAACTTCGTTCTAGGCAGGCTTCAGTGATACTGGCAGGTCTCCTGAAACGGAGTGGCCCTAGCGGCATTCAGAGCGGGGCGTCTGCAGCGAACGAATTTGGCAAAGCAACAGCAAAGTTGGATACTCTGAAGGTTCTCAATTGAGGCACCTGCGCTTCTAGATGCTGAACTTAAATGCTTGGCTTACAACCCTACGGGTATGATTACACATCTCCTTGATTTCTCCGCTAGGAACTGTTCTTGCAAGGTCTTAGAGAAGGCATTCATATAATACTACTCAAGGATATCTCCATTTTTCAAATTTCTTTCGGCTGTAGAGCGTTTTCATAAGCCCGTACAAACGAGGCATCTTCTGTATCCCTTATTGCTCGGCATGGAACTCATTTTCTGAAGAAATTCAGCAACATGCTCTGTTGTCCCCAGTTGAGGCCACTAGATGAACGGCATTGGCCTCCCGATATGATTTTGTTCTCGCGCGTCACGAGTAGAGTCGTTTCTCGAACTGGTTCATCGTATTCTCAAATTAGCGGTCCCGGCCAACCAAATGGCTTGCTGAAGTCGACCCATTTGAAGGCATGGATTAGGCCTGCGCGTTTAAAGAAGCGGATAGCTCAATGGGCCAAACAACCCCAGCAGATTGGGGACCGTCTCTTGGTGTAACTATTCTATAGTGTAGCCTACTTGATCCAGTGACTTGGGTTGCAGAATTCACGCAAGACTACGTCAGTGGATTGGGGCTTTCACCTACTTAAACTAGCCCAATTACAATATTGGTTCGCTAAATATTCTGGGTGCTTGGAGCTCTCGATCTTGATGCAAAATTTTTCAGTTGCTGTTCAGCAACTTCATCTGCTTTAAAGACCTTAACGCTAGATAGCTGACTCGAGACTCTCAGAACTTTCCTGAAACACCAACTCCAAATTCATTTCATTTAAATGCCCGAATGCAGGTGTCAGGATTCTGAGAAGTTTTCTTGAAATCGTCAACTTCCAAATGTGAGTATTTGAACGGTATTTAATGTATGCATTTCTGAGTTGTCTAAATTGAATGGGGAAGATTCTCAGAACGCCTGATCAATCTCTTCAATCTTGATTTCAAGGAAACTTTTTTCAGGATCTTCAGTCTTGAAATTGGGTCTTTGAAGTAGATACGTAAGATACCGTTTATGTAGTTAGCTTTAGATACTGAAGATTTGAAGGAGAATTTGCTGAGAATCTTCAATCTTCAATCTGAGGTATTTTGCACGGATGCCTTTATTAAATACAATTTAGACGCCTGCGTCTTGATACTGACGATTTCAATCTATCCTTTCTGAAAGTCTTCATGCTTCAATCTTCCGCTTGGGCATTCAAATGCATACGTTCCTCCCAAGTCGAAATATAGATCTGGAGTTCAAGGATTCCATTGTCTGATGCATGTCTCCACAGTGGGCTTAGCAGTATCCCGAGAAGGTTCCACTGCAAGTCGTTTACGCAAACACCCTTGGCTCCGCTCTGACGAACTGCCAGGCTGCCGGCAGCGCTGCCTTGGTATGCCCGTTAGGCCGTGATTTGGGAGCAGGGGAGCTGCTGGGTCATGAGAGGAGTGTCAACTGTGTGGCAGTCGAGGCCAGAACTCCTGTCCGCCCAACCTTGTTACTCCAGCATGTGCCTCTGTTTCATCGTTTCTGACTTTAGGACGCTGCAGTTCAGCGAAATGAGAGTTGGCTGTTCTGAGGAAGCAAGAAGCTCTCGAAAACGATGTTCGATGCCGTGGACACGTTCCTTGACTGAAAGATGAGAGAGCAGAGCTGCTAGCGAAAGAGGCCCAAAGTCTAGCAGAGCATGCTTGGCCAACAAGAAAGCAAAATCATGGTCTTTGACTCCCTTCCTGATTCCTCCCATGCCTCCCAGGATCGCCCGTCCAAGCAAAGGAGCATCCAAGGGTCCAACAGCGACTCAACCCGTTCAAGCTCTTGGAACGAGAGGATGCGCGACGTGTGACAAATTTCAAGGCAGGGCATCGCGCGGCGACACCCAGGGTCGCAACACATGTAGAAGCTTGCCGCTGGTTGAGTATTAGCCCTGGACCTGCAGATCCGCAGCCCTTAGACAAAGAACCCTTTCGCTGAAATAGAACCCGCTGGCAAACAACAGAAGATCGCACGAGATGGAAATCAACATTGCCAACATTCGCCAACATGGCAGAACGGTCACCTGCACGGTGCAGCATGGATAACAAGTTACCAACCCACGTCTCAAGAAATAAGAACTTCATGGAAAAGCAATGTCTTCGCAACGTGCCAAAGGACGACCTGCCAGCAAAAGGACAAGTAGCCAACATGACATGTCGAAGGTTAGGATTTGCCGACATGAGAGCACTTCGCAAAGTTTTGCCTACGTGCAACAACTCATGTGTAGTCCAACGCCCCTGGTTGAGGGGTGTTTAGTGGCTGTCCTCGCTACACAAGATATGAGTGAGATTGCTAGCACGTGGACGAATACCGTGCTTCTAAATCTGCCGGCTTCTGCAAGTCTGAAAGTTCAAAGTTTCTTCGGTTGTTGACAAGGTTTGGGAAGGGCTTAGGGTGAAACATGTCACTGTAGATTTGAAAGCAGCAAGGCTGCCGCATGTGCAGAAATCATGCGCATGACACAAATGCCCCGCTCACACTGCGCGCTATCTAAGCGGTTCTTTCAATCTGTGGGCCTGTGCATTTGCACATTATTGTGCTACCCTTCCCCTTCTTGGCAAATATCAGCAGCACAGTCGTCGTTTTGTCACGTTTGCAGCATTTTGCACGACCATGTTGTGATTGCCAGATCGGGATGACGCTTGGATTATCTAAGTTAGATACGTTAAGGAAATCCAATTTCTCCCTCTAAGGCGTGCTGACATCCACCAAGGCTGCATTTCAGGCTCCGCCCTCTCTCTGGGGAGTTGTCCAGTAACAAACTTCCAAAGCGGGCAGGTGCCTGATGAAGCTGGGCAGACAAAGAGGTTTCTCAGCGATAGGTCCTTGCCTGCTGAGGCACCATGTCGGCGTGTGAACCTCCAACTGGGTGCCTGATTGTGGGGTGCCTGGCAGGCTGGGTTTCCGAACTGGAAAGCGAGTGAGCCACCTGCTCAGTTCACTGAGAGCTTGTTGCAACACGTAAGTTGTTTCTGTCAAGCTGCTTTGAAAAGGTCGGGCGTTCCGGACCACCAATGGACAGTTCTCTGTGCTGTTGCAGCCTCGGTGGTAGTGTTGCTGACGCTTCAGTTTGCACACAAACGACAATTTTCAATTTCTCAATGCAGGCCATCTGGGAGCATCTGGGAGCATCATTTGAACTTTCATGTGTTGCTAGAAAAACCTCTTGGCTCTCAAGCTGTAGAGTCTACCATATTCTATCATATCCTACCTGCAGTGCGAAGTTTGACAAACCCATGCTGAGCCACGCTGATTGATGGCTGCTGCTGCTACTACTACT